>PVJS01022371.1:0-30592 GCA_004027185.1 Glis glis
ACACCCCCGGCCCTATTTTTTATACTTTATTTTGAAACCGGGTCTCACGAAGTTGCAGAGGGCCTCACTAAGTAGAGAGAGAGAGAGAGAGAGAGAGAGAGAGAGAGAGAGAGAAAGCTGAGGCTGGCCGCGAACCAGGATCCTCCGGTCTCCGCCTCCCAAAGTACTGGGATTACAAGCGTGCGCCACCACGCCCGGCAGTATTTATTAATTTGATTCTATGAAAGTTAAAAACTAGTTAGAAATTAAGGGAACTTTGTAATTTTTAGATAAATGTAATTGCAGAGGATATTGTTCAAATGCTAAATCTGAGTATTGAAAACTTGATGTGGATTTATTTTATTTAAGGTATTGTGAAGTCCCAGAACATTGTATAAACCTGTCCTACTCAAACAAAAATTTTCAACGCCCAGCATATTCTAGAGTATTAGGTGACACCCCTTCTCCATGACTATTCATTCCTCAGATTTATACTGAGAGATTATATGCCATCTCTCTTCTAGACACTGGGCATAGGAGTATGGTGGTGATAAAAGCAGACAAGTCCCTGTTCCTCATCTGTCTTGCATTCCAAAGAAATGGGAAGGGCTAGTTAGGCTATAAACAAATAAACACGAACTTTCTGATGATGATTGTTGCTATGCTGGAAATACCAGGGTAGTAGGATGGAATGCCTGGACCATGGGCATGAGGATAGGTGTGCTATTTTAGATAGGACTTTTCATACAGTTGAGACAAATTTAGAAATCACTAGACTTTTCAAAGTAAGTGATTTTTTAACTTTCACTGGACTTAAACCATTCAACCATGTTCAACTGCAGGGGAGAAAAACTCATTCCATTGGCTTCCAGGAATGTACTTTGCCTTTAGAACTTTCATGTTGTGAACTAAAATATTAGAGGTATGGAGTTTGCATTGTATGTTCTGGTGTCTTCCCCTACCTTCTCAGGTAACTCCTCGTACAGGTGAAGTGAGCTAAAGCTCTTTAGCTCTCTTGGCCTATGAAGATTCTCTTTTCTTGGAGTGGTCCTCAACACAGTGATGATGACACATGTCCTAGTACATAGCTTCCATTCCTAAGGGTTAAAATTAGGGTGATGATTCATGTAACTAGATGGCCAAGCCCTTTTCCTGCCATGCCCACAAGCTCCTTTTGAGTTCTTTTAGCATAGGCCACCATGCCTGCCCTGCATGTGACCCTTACTGGAACAGATAAGGATGTGTAATCACAGGCAATCATCTGCTCTGCTCAATGGCTTATGGGGTATCCTAGCTCTAGAACTATATTACATAGACACTGCCCAAACCAATCAGACCTTTCTACTTAGAAGTTTGAACTTTGCACATAGTTCAAAGAGAAACTTCTACTCTGTAACTCCTTGTCTCATTTAACAGGGAAAATAAAAACACACATTTTTGTTGTTTTTTTTGTGGTACTGGGGATTGAACCCAGTGGCATTCTACCTCTGAGCTATACCCCCAGCCCTATTTTTTTTTAATTCTTTATTTTGAAACAGAGTCTCACTAAGTTGCAGAGGGCCTCACTAAGTAGCTGAGGCCAGCCGAGAACCCGGATCCTCCAGCCTCAGCCTCCCAAATACTGGGATTACAAGCGTTCAGCCTCCCAAGTACTGGGATTACAAGTGTATGCCATCACACCCGGCTCACACATTTTTTTTTTTAATGACAGAGCTTTAAAATATATGAAGCAAAAATGTACAGAGGTCGGAGAAACAGACAAAACCAAACCACCATTATATTTGGGATTTTATTTTATTTTTAAAGTAGTGAGGATTGAACCCAGGAGGTAGCCTCTGAGCTACATCTACCACACTGTATTTTTACTTTGAGACAAGGTCTTCCTAAGTTGCCCAACCTGGCCTTGAACTTGTGATCCTCCTGCCTCAGCCTCCTGAGTTGCTGGGATTACAGGTGTGTGCCACTTTGCCCAGCCATATTTGGGAATTTTTAACACCCTCTCCTAGTAGTTGATAGAACAGTAAAAAATCTGTAAGGATGTTGAAGATTTGAAAAAAGATTAACAAAGTTGGCCTAATTAACATTTATAAAACACTACCCTTAGTAACTACAGAATATATGTTCTTTTGAAGTGCACACAGAACGTTTACCAAGATAGATCATACACTATGTCATAAAAAAATCTCTTAGTTCAAATGAAGGAATCTTTATCGAGTATGATATTCCCTGGCAATAATAGAACTAAATTAGAAATTGATAAGATACGTAGAAAATCTTCAAATATTTGGGAATTAAATAGAGCACCTTATTATCCATGTGTCATAGGCAAAATCTCAAGGAAGATTAGAAAACATTTTAAGTGAATGATAATAAAGTGATTGAAATTAATGAAATACATTTAAAACAACTTTGGGGGAATTTTTTTATTTTAAAGGCTTGCTGTAGAAATGAAAGGGTTAAAATCAGTGGTCTAAGCCAGGGCTTGACAAACTTTTTCTGTAGAGGGCCAGATAGAAAATATTTTAAAGCTGGGTGTGGTGGTGCATCACTGTAATCCCAGTACTTGGGAGGCTAAAACAGGAGGATTGCAGGTTTGAGACCAGCCTCAGTAATTTAGCGAGGCCCTCAGCAAATTAGCGAGACCCTGTTTCAAAATAAATAATAAAATCAACTGGGGGTTTAGCTCAGAGGTATACTGCCTTTGTGTTCAATCCTCAGTACCACAAAAAGAAAAATAACTTTTTAGGCTTTGCAGGCCATGTAAGTCTGTCACATCTTGTTCCTCCCACCCCCCCATTTTTAGGTGGGGAGCAGTACATAAACAGGCCATGGGTGTGATTTGGCCTACAGACTAGAGTTTGCTGAACTGTGACCTATGTTTCCATCTTAAGATTCTAGAATAGAAAAAAATTAAACATAAGTAAGCAGAAGGAAGGAGATAAAGATAATTGTCAACTAAGTTTAAAAAAAAAAGTCTAACCCACAAAACCAACGAAGCCCAAAACAGCTCTTCTAAAAGGTCAAAAAAAGCCAGGCGTGGTGGTGCACGTTTATAATCCCAGTACTTGGGAGGCTGAGACAGGAGATCACAGGTTCGCAGCCAGCCTCAGCTACTTAGTGAGGTCCTCCCCAACTCAGTGAGACCCTGTTTCAAAATAGAGAATAAAAATAGGGCTGGGGATGTAGCCCGGAGGTAGAATGCCCCTGGGTTCAATCCCCGGTACCACACACATACAAAAAGAATGGAAAGAAAAGAAAAGGTCAATAAAATTGATAAATGTTCAGCCAGACTAATCAAGAAAAAAAGAAGGCAAATTACCAGTGTGAGGAATGATGAGAAGAAATTTCTACAGATTTTTTTTTTTTTTTTTTTTTGCGGTACTGGGGATTGAACCCAGGGGCATTCTACCTCCGAGCTCCACCCCCAGCCCTATTTTTTATTCTTAATTTTGGAGCTACTTTTTTGGGGGGGGGCCAGGGATTGGACCCAGGGTCTTGTGCATGCTAGGCAAACATTCTACCACTGAGCTATAGCCCCAGCCCTTATTCTTTATTTTGAAAAAGGGTCTCTCTAAGTTGCAGAGGGCCTCACTAAGTAGCTGAGGCTGGCCGTGAACCTGCGATCCTCCTGTCTCAGCCTCCCAAGTACTGGGATTACAAGCGTGCACCATCACACCTGGTAAATATTCTTTTATTTTAATGTCTATAAGACCTGTAGAGCCGGGCGTGGTGGCGCACACTTGTAATTCCAGTACTTGGGATGCTGAGACAGGAGGATCGAAGGTTCGCGGCCAGCTTCAGCTACTTAGTGAGGCCCTCTGCAACTTCGTGAGACCTTGTTTCAAAATAAAGAATAAAAAATAGGGCTAGGGGTGTAGCTCGGAAGTAGAATGCCTCTGGGTTCAAGCTTGAAGGTAGAATGCCCCTGGGTTCTACCCCAGTACTGCAAAAAAAAAAAAAAGGAATATTATGTATAACTTTATGCTAGTAAGTTTGGCAACTTAGAAGAAATAGACAAATTCCTGGAAAGACACAGACTCAAACATTAAAGGTCACTCAAAAAGAAAGAGCTAAAAGCCAGGCGTGGTGGCGCACGCTTGTAATCCCAGTACTTGGGAGGCTGAGACTGGAGGATCTGGGTTTGCAGCCAGCCTCAGCTAGTGAGGCCCTCTGCAACTTAGCGAGACACTGTTTCAAAATAAAGAATAAAAAATAGAGCTGGGGATGTAGCTCAGAGGAAGAATGCCCCTGGGTTCAATCCCCAGTACTGCAAAAAAAAAAAAAAAAAAAAAAAGAGATAACCTGAATATCCCTACATCTGTTAAAGAATTTGAATTTACAGTTCCGCAACCTTCCTATAAGCTAGGCACAGTGGTGTACACCTGTAGTCCTAGCTATGTGGGAGGCTGAGGCAGGAGGATCCTTTAGCCCGCAGCTTGAGGCTAGCTGGGCAACAAAGCGAGACTCCATCTCAAAGCAAATGAACAAAAACAAACCTTCCCATAAGAAAGCTTGTCTAGATTGTGTCACTAGTGAATTCTAGCAAACATTTAAGAAAGAAATAGAAGCAATTCTGTGTCAACTTTTCCCAGAAATTGAAGAAGAAAGAACATGCCCTAACTCATTTTATTAGGTTAACATTATCCTCAGGCAGACACATGAACATGGTCTCCATGTTCATGCAGATCAATATCCTTCATGAACATGGACAAAAATTCTTAACAATATTAACAAAATAGAATTCAGCAATACATATAAAGTATAATATACTACGATAAAGTGGTATTTATTACAGAAATGCAAAATTGGCTTAATAACACAAATAAATCAAGCTGATGTGATGGCACATGCTTATAATTCCAGCTGCTCAGGAGGCTGAGGCAGGAGGATTGCAAACTTGAGGTCAGACTGGACAACATAATGAGACCCTTCTTAAAATAAAAATTTTATACTTTATTTTGAAACCGGGTCTCACGAAGTTGCAGAGGCCTCACTAAGTAGCTGAGGCTAGCCGAGAACCCAAAATAAAAATTTTAAAAAAGGCTGGAGTATAGCTCAGTGGTAGAGCACTTGTCTAACATGCATGAGGCCCTGAGTTCAATTCAGTATTGCAAAATAAACAAATAATAAAAATTAACAGAACTCACAGATTAAAAAATTATCTTAGTAGTTGTAGAAAATGCATAGGACAGAATTCAGTATCCATTTATGCTTTTTAAAACAACTCAGCAAATTGGGAATAGAAGTTAACCATCTCAACTTTGTAAAAGAATCTTTGAGAAATCTACAGCTAGCAGATAACATTGGAAACACAGCAAGAATGTCTGTTCTCATCACTTTTAAACATCCCCACCCCTGTGCTGGGGATTGAGCCCCAAGTTCCTCTGTGATAAGGCAAGTGCTTTATCATTGTGCCAAATCCCCACGCCACTTTTTTTTTTTTATACTGGGGATTGAACTCAAGAGTGTTCTACCTCCAATCTACACTCCCAGCCCCTTTTATTTATTTATTATTATTATTACTATTATTATTAAGTTTGAAACAGGGTCTCACTAAGTTGCTGAGGGACTCGCTAAGTCTCTGAGGCTGGCCTGGAACCTTTGATCCTCCTGCCTCAGTCTCCCAAGTACTGGGATTATAGGCATACACCACAACGCCCAGGCCACTTTTAAGTCAACATTTTACTGGAAGCCCTAGCAAGTATAGTAAGGCAAAATAAATAAAAGACATACAGATTGGAAAGGAAGAAATACAGATGTTACTTGCAGACAACATAGATTGTTAAAAATCTTAAGGAATCTACATTAAAAAAACTACTGGAAGCTGGACGTGGTGGCGCATGCTTGTAATCCCAGTACTTGGGTACTTGGGAGGCTGAGACAGGAGGATCATCGCAGGTTCAAAGCAGCCTTGGCAATTTAGCGAAGCTCTCGGCAAGGCAACCCAGTGAGACCCTGTTTCCAAATAAGAAATAAAATCGGGTTGGGGGTGTAGCTTGGAGGTAGAATGCCACTGAGTTCAATCCCCCAGTACCAAAAAAAAAAAAAAAAAAACTACTGGAAAAGCCAGGTGTAGGGTGCACACCTGTAATCTGTAATCCAGTACTTGGGAGGCTGAGACAGAAGGGTAGCAGATTCCAGGCCAGCTTCAGCAACTTAACAAAGTCGCCAGGCGTGGTGGTGCACACTTCTAATCCCAGTACTTGGGAGGCTGAGACAGGAAGGATCACAGGTTCGCAGTCAGCCTCATCTCCTTAGTGAGGCCCTCCACAATTTAGCAAGACCCTGTTTCAAAATAAAGAATAAAAAATAGGGCTGGGGGTTTGGCTCAGAGGCAGAAAGCCCCTGGGTTCAATCCCCAGTACTGCAAAAAAGAAAAAAAAAAGGACTAGGGGTGTGCCTCAGGGGTAGAATATCCCTGGGTTCAGTCCTTGTATCAAAACCCAAACACAACCAACTACAGTAATTAAAAACTGAGTTTAGGTAGTAGATACCAATTGACATCTGGACAGTGTATAAAAATGAATTGTATTTCTGTATACTAATGAGAAGCAGCTGATAAGTGGAAAGCAAGGCCATTTATAATAGCATAAAAACATGAAATACTTAGGGACAGATTTAACAAAATACATGTAAGCTCACAACAGTGCTGAGATAAGTACACTATTGAGAAACAATTCTGCATGTGTTTTTGCATTTCAGTACCTCTTGAAAGTTAGGCAGTGACAGACCTTTTGTTTTATTTTTATTTTATTTTTGGTGCTGGGGATTGAACCCAGGGGCATTCTAGCTCTGATCAACACTCCCAGCCCTATTTTATTCTTTATTTTGAAACAGGGTCTCACTAAATTGTGGAGGACCTCACTAAGATGCTGAGGCAGGCCATGAATCTGTGATCCTCCTGTCTTGGCCTCCCAAGTACTGGGATTACAAGCATGTGCCACCATTACCAGCTGCCCTTTTGTTTTATATGATCTTTTCAAGAATGTTTGTATAGTAAACAGCCTTGGTTGATAATAGTGTTTTCCACTAAGGCAAAGGGCAAATTTGCTTATCATCCAGTATAATAAAGATATCTTCCCCTGGAATAGGGCAGGTTTGTTTTAGCCCATTATAAAAGATTTGGGTCCCTATGATCAGTGTCCTTCAGTTGTGATGCAAACCCACTGCATGAGTAGCATCTATCTGGGCCCTTCCATGTGTTCCCTTTGGGACTTGGGGGCCATCAGGGAACTGATACACACATGATGCCTATGTTCTTGCTGTGCCATGAGTAAAAAGTCCTCTGCCTCTTCTCCAGGGCTACTGTGTCTTCTGCCAGTATCTATGAAACAGCAACTGGCTACTTTGTTAGCTTGGAAGGAGGGTATAAAATCTCAGGCCTCTCTAGGTTCTTGATAGTTTTGGCCAGGAGAATAGAGCACTGATAGAGGCATGGCTATCTGAAAGAGGAAGGGTGAGGGCCTCATGCACTAAGATAAAGGATATGAAAAGAGTCTCTGGCACCTGGTAGCAAATGGTCTCACCGAGGTAGTGGACAAAGACAGTTGGGGCAGAGAAAGAACCCACTGTGCTACCCATCAGTGAATATTTACTGGCTTAGCTGAGAGGTGGGATTGAAACATGCTACCTGGGTGATGCTTTGGTTGTTGTACCTCGGAAGCTCAGCTCCATGGCCCCCGCTGCTGAGTTAAGGAGCCCTCACAGCTGGGGAAGTGGAATCAGTAGTGAGGATACAGAACTCAGGGACTGAAAATCTTAGAAGTTTGTTTGTTTGAGCTGCAAGGGTGGGTGCTTGAAATTCAAAGAAATATAAAGCTTTGCTTATTAGTGTGGAGTCGCTATCTCCCTCCATGTTCTGACCTCTCCCACCTCCAACTCCTTGAAGTCAGGTATGTTAAGGAGAAAGATGAATTAGGGGTGGGGCTTAGGTACCCCTGTCCCTAAGGAGGACCAAAGGCCATACCCATGTGTCTAAATATGCCAGGAGAACTTTAGGGAGAGGAAGGAGTCAGACTTCCTTGGCTCTGTGGGATACAGGCATCCAGGTTGTCACCCTGTCTCTTTGAGTGGAGATGGGGCATCCAGATTTGTATGCTGGGAGTTCGGACAAGGTTTGTAGTAGGGGAAGAAAGTTAACGTGACATTGTGGTTGGCCAGGCTGGCCTCCAACTTGCAATCCTTCTGTTTGAACCTACTAAGTCGCTGGGATTACAGGCATGCACCACCACACATGGCAGTTTCACAGTATTTGTAAAGTGCTCATTCAACTCAATAAGAAGACAAAAACTCAATATTATTTATTTATTCAATCATGTAGCACTAGGGAATCAAAGCAGTGGTGCTCTACCACTGGGATACATCCACAGCCCTTTTTATTTTTTATTTTGAGACAGGGTCTCTATAAATTGCCTAGGCTTGCCTCAAACTTGCAGTACTCCTGTCTCAATCTCCCAAGTAGCTAAGAGTACAAGAGTGTACCATTGTGCTCAGTGTTAAAAACCCAGTATTAGCCAGGCATGGTGGTGCATGCCTATAATTCTAGTACTCGGGAGACTTGAGACAGGAGGGTCACTCAGCAACTTAGTAAGACCCTGTCCCAAAATAAAATATAAAAAGGGCTGGGGATGCCGGGCGTGGTGGCGCATGCTTGTAATCCCAGTACTTTGGGAGGCGGAGACTGGAGGATCCAGGTTCGTGGCCAGCCTCAGCTCTCTCTCTCTCTCTCTCTCCCCCTGTTTCTTTCTCTCTCTCTCTCTCTCTCTCTCTCTCTCTCTCTCTCTCTCAGTGAGGCCCTCTGCAACTTTGTGAGACCCAGTTTCAAAATAAAGTATAAAAAATAGGGGCGGGGGTGTAGCGCGGAGGTAGAATGCCCCTGGGTTCAGTCCCTGGTACCGCAAAAAAAAAAAAAATAAATAAAAGGGCTGGGGATGTAGCTTAGTGGTAGAGTGCTCCAAATTTAATCCTCAGTAGCACGCACGTGCACATACACACACACACACACACACACACACACACACACACACACACACACAGTAGTTGATGAAGCCTTTAATAGGCTCGCTTCCTTCCTTCCTTCCTTCCTTCCTTCCTTCCTTCCTTCCTTCCTGGTACTGGGGATTGAACGGAGGAGCATTCTACCTCTAATCTGCACCCCCAGCCCTTTTTAATTTTTGTTTTCAGTCTCACTAGGTTTCCGAGAGTCTCCCTACATTGCTGAGACTGTCCTGGAACTTGAAATTCTCCTGTCTCAGCTTCCCAAACTGGGATTACAGGTGTGCACCACCACGCCTGACTTAATAGGCACTTTTCAAAAGAAGATATACAAATAGAGGATATGCATATGAAAATATGCTCAGCATCATTAGTCATCTGGGAACTGTAAATAAAAACCACAGAGTGAGGTTCTGGGCTTGTGGCTGTGGTCCAATGCTTGCCTAGCATGCATGAGGCCCTGGGTTTGATCCCCAGCACCACCAAAACAAACAAACATCCACAATGAGATGTCCTTCCTCACTCATTAGAATGGTTAAAATGAAAAAGATAAAAAAAAAAGACTATCAATTGTTGGTGAGGATATGGAACATCTGGAACTCTCATGTTGCTGGTAGGTATGTAAAGTTATACAACTGAGTTAAGAAATAGTTTGGCAGTTGCATGCATACTTATTGGGCTGGGGTGTAGTTCATTGGTGAGTATTTGCCTAGCATGTGTAAAGCCCTGGATTCTATCCCTAGCACTTGGGAGAGAAGGGAGCTTACTTTGACCTAGCAATTCTACTTCTAGGTATTTATTCAAAAGAAATGAAGGGCTAGGGATGTAGCTCAGTGGTAGAGTCCTTGTGTAGTGTGCATGAGACTGGGCTCCATCCCTAGCATTGCCAAAAAAAAAAAAATATATATATATATATATTATATATACATATATACAACATATATAAGTGTATGTATATATATATATATATATACACACATACATATAGCCATTAAAAACTTGAACTTAAATGTCCATAGCAGTATTATTCGTAATAGTTCCAAACCAGAAACAGTTCAGATATCCATTATCAGGTAAGTAGATATACAAATTGTGGTAGATTTCTACATATTATTTAGCAATAAAGTATTATTTAGCAATATTATTTAGCAATAAAAAGATTATTAATAAAATATTATTTAGCAATAAAATATTATTTAGCAATACAAAAATAGAATGAGTGTAACAATAAAGATAAATCTCAGAAAGCATGCTGAAGCTGGACATGGTGGTGCATGCCTGTAATCTCAGTTTGGGAGGCTGAGACAGGAGGATTGCAGGCTGGAGGATAGCTTTAGCAATGTAGTGAGACTCTCAGCAACCTAATGAGACCCTGTTTCAAAACAAAAACATAAAAAGGGTTGGGGGGTATAGCTTGAAGGTAGAATGTCCCTGGGTTCAATCCCAAGTACTACAAAAAACAAAAACAACCTGAGAAAACTCTCCTACTATGTGATTCCTTTGTTACAAGTATATAATACAGTCCCCAACTTAATAGTTCCACTTAATAATTTTTTGACTTTATGATGGCCCCAAAGTGATATATATTCAATAGAAACTATATTTTGAGCCGGGCGTGGTGGTGCATGCCTGTAATCCCAGTACTTGGGCAGCTGAGACAGGAGGATTGCCGGTTTGAGGACAGTCTGAGCAAACAGTGAGATTCTCATCAACCTACTGAGACTCTGTTTCTAAATAAAAATAAAAATAGGGCTGGGGGTGTAGCATGGAGGTAGAATGCCCCTGGGTTTAATCCCCAGTACCACAAAAAAGAAAAATAAATTATATTTTGAATTTTAATCTTTTCTCAGGCTAGTGATATATACTACAATACTCTCTTGTGATGCTGGGCAGCAGTAGCAAGCCACAGTCCCAGTCAGCCATGCCATGCTATGTCCAGGGGAAAGAACTGATACGCTACAGTGTATTGTGTTGCTAAGCTATGATGTTGGGTAGGTTAGGTGTATTAAATGCATTTTTGGGGGGAGATACTGGGGATTGAATCCAGGGGTGTTTTACCTCTGAGCTACACCCCTAACCCTATTTTATTTTTTATTTTGAAATAGGGTCTCACTAAGTTGTGGACGTCCTCACTAAGTTGCCGAGGCTGGCTGCGAATCTGTGATCCTCCTGTCCTTCCGAAGTACTGGGATTATAGGCAGGCACCACTGCATCTGGCTTTAAATGCATTTTTAATTTACAATATATTTTCAGTTTATGATAGATTTATTGGGACATAACCTCATCATAAATTGAGGAATATTTGTATATGATTCCATTTATATGACGTTCTACTATAAACAAAAAGGTAAAAATAGTGATAGGTCAGTAGTTATATAGGGTGGGATTTCAGGATATTGAATTGACTGTATCAGCCAATCACAGAAAGTGAAGGGCCATATGTTTTCTCTAATATGCATAAGCTAGGGAGTAATTGGGATACCAGAGGGACTCCAGACAATGAAGGAGAAACCTCAGTGGAGCCAGGGAGGTGGCCTAAGGGAAGGGGAAGGGGAAGAGTGAGGTTCATTAATGGAATTGCTACCATCGACTATGTGTACATATGAGAATATACCAAGGTCAGTCTCAGTACTCTGTATTGGGAAGGGGGGGAATGGGGAGGCGGGGGGACATCAAGTGCTGTGTGCATGTACGCCACTGTCAATATGATTTACATTATGATGTAAGACTATAATGCACCAATAAAAGCACATTTAAAAAATAAAAAATAAATAAAATTTTAGACATTTAGTAGTAAAAAAAAGAGTAGACTTGTTTTTTTTCTCTTTTAAAACACCAGTGGTAAAAATTTAAGGTAATATAATTCCGTGATTAAAATTATAAACTTTGTCAGCCAGGTGTGGTGGCGCACGCTTGTAATCCCAGTACTTGGGAGGCTGAGACTGGAGGATCTGGGTTATCTGCCAGCCTCAGCTACTTAGGCCTCCGCAACTTAGTGAGACCCTGTTTCAAAATGAAGAATAAAAAATAGGGCTGGGAGTGTAGCCTGGGGGTAGAATGCCCCTGGTTCAATCCCCGGTACCGCCCCCCTCAAAATATTATAAACGTTGTCATTATGTAAACCTGAGAGTGGCTGGGCATGGTGGCTCAAGCCTGTGATCCCAGCGACTCCGGAGGCCGGGGCAAGAAGACCACAAGTTTGAGGCCAGCCTGGGCAACTTAATGGAACTCTGTCTCAAAATGAAAAGGGATGGGGATGTAGCTGAGAGGTAGAGTATTGCAGGTGTATTTCCTAGTACCCAAAATAGCACAAAGCAATAACAACAATTACAAATAAATAAACAAGCTTTGGGGATATAGCTTGCGGTAGAGTACTTGCTTAGTGTGTGCAAGGCCCCGGGTTCAAACTTCATTATCACCAATAAAAAAGAAAAAGAAAAAAAAAAGGAGAGAGAAAGAAAAGAAAAAGAAAACCCTAGTTTGAGTCCTAGCTATACCATTCACTTGCTCTGTGAAAATTATTTTCACTAGCTTGGAC
Organism: Glis glis; assembly: GCA_004027185.1. Taxonomy (NCBI): domain Eukaryota; kingdom Metazoa; phylum Chordata; class Mammalia; order Rodentia; family Gliridae; genus Glis; species Glis glis. The sequence continues at coordinate 12,512 of PVJS01022371.1, forward strand.
AAGGTATTTAGCCTTTCTATGTTTTCTCATCTGTAAAATGGGGATGCTAATGGCACTTAATCAGAGTTGTGGCGAGGATAAGTTAAATTAGGCCATCACTGCCACACAGTGCTTAATAGTGATAGTTTAGTTTGGCAGCAGTGGTATTTGAGAATGCTAGTAAGTATAATTTGCTACTTGTATGTGTTAATATTAAATGGATATTATATTTTTATACTTAAAAAAGGAAAGGAAAGCCAGGCGTTGTGGCGCACGCTTGTAATCCCAGTACTTTGGGAGGCGGAGACCAGAGGATCCGGGTTCGCAGCCAGCCTCAGTTCGCTCTCTCTCTCTCTCTCTCCCTGTCTCTCTCTCTCCTTCTCTACCTAGTGAGGTCCTCTGCAACTTCGTGAGACCCGGTTTCAAAATAAAGTATAAAAAAAAATAGGGCCGGGGGTGTAGCGCGGAGGTAGAATGCCCCTGGGTTCAATCCCCGGTACCGCAAAAAAAATAAAAAAAAAAAGGAAAGAAAAGAAAGCTGCTAAGCCGGGCTTGGTGGTGCACTCCTGTAATCCCAGTACTTGGGAGGCCGAGACAGGAGGATCACAGGTTCAAAGCCAGCCTGGGCAATTTAGTGAGACTTTCAGCAACTTAGCAAGACCCAATTTTCAAATAAAAAATAAAATATGGCTGGGGGTGTAGTTCAGAGGTAGAATACCCCTGGGTTTGATCCCCAGCACCACACACACATACACACACACACACACGAAAGCTGCTCACTAGGGTCTAATGGATCTTTGATGTTCTCTGAGCAAGTAACTTACTGCTTAGTCTATCATAAACATGTTCTGTCTTTAATACATGAACATATGGAGAACTTTCTTGGAAGTTCTTTGGCCTTTGGCTAAAAGTATCACAGCTCTGAGTTGTTTGTAATCTGCTTTATTCTTAGTACTATTTTTTTCTTTATGGGGACTGGCTATATATTTCTTTTTGTGTATATGTGGGGGGGGATCTTGTGTATTGAATCCAGGGGCATTCTACCTCTGAGCTACACCTCAGCCTCATTTTATTCTTTATTTTGAAACAGGGTCTCACTAAGTTGCAGAGGGCCTTGCTAAGTGCTGAGGCTGGCCTTGAACCTGCGATCCTCCTGTCTCAGCCTCCCAGGTACTGAGATTACAGGCATGCACCACCGCACCAAACTTATACTTCTTTTTTTATATTTTTATTGGTGTATTGTAATTATACGTCATGCTGAGTTAGAGTGGTAGAAATATGTGTGCATGCATCACTTGGCATGTTTCCTCCAGCTCCCACCCCCACCCCTTCCCTGTACATGTCATTGAGATTGGCATTGGTAATTTCATGTATGTACATAGCATTACTTCAACTGTGGCTTTCTTTATGCCTCTGTCCTCCCTCCTTTCTCCCCTAAGCCCCTTCATCACTCCATTGGAGTCTGTGCTCCTCTGAGGTCCCTCTTGTTTCCCAATTTCCATTTAGCTTCCACGTAGGAGAGAAAGCATACAACTATTTGCTTTATGAGACTAAGCTTGCTTAGCATAATACTCTCAAGTTCTATCCATTTTCCTGCAAATGACATAATTTTGTTCTTCTCTATGGCTGAGTCAAATTCCGTTGTGTGTATATACCACAGTTTTGTGATCTAGTCGTCTGTTGATGGATACCTAGGCTGGTTCCATAATTTGGCTATTGTGAATTGTGCTGCTACAGACATAGATATATATATATCGCTATAATATTCTGACTTCAATTCCTTTGGAAAGATGCCCAGGAGTGGTATCACTGAGTCATATTGTAGTTCCATTCCCAATCTTATGAGAAGCCTCCACACTGATCTCCATAGTGTCTATACTAGTTTGCAGTCCCACCAACAGTGTATAAGAGTTCCTATTTCCTCACATCCTTGCCAGCATTATTATTGTTTGCATTCTTGATGATTGCCATTCTAACTGGAGTTAGATGGAATCTCAGTGTAGTTTTGGTTTGCATTTCCCTGATTGCTAGTAATGTTGAACATTTTTTCACATATCTATTGGCCTTTTTTTTTTTTTTGGATTACAGGCATGTATCACCATGCCTGGCTGGCCATTTGTATTTCTTTTTTTGAGAAGTGTCTATCAGATCAATTGCCCATTTTTAAATTGGGTTATTTGTTTTCTTAGTGTTAAGTTATTTAAGCTCTTTGTATATTCTAGATATTAGTCCTCTATCAGAAGAGTAGCTACGTTGGGCGTGGTAGCGCACGCTTGTAATCCCAGTACTTGGGAGGCTGAGACTGGAGGATCGCAGGTTTGGGGCCAGCCTCAGCTACTTAGTGAGGCTCTCCGCAACTTAGTGAGACCCTGTTCCAAAATAAAGAATAATAGGACTGGGGGTGTAGGTCGGAGGTAGAATCCCCTGGGTTCCATCCCCAGTACTGCAAAGAAAAAAAAGAGTAGCTGCAAAGATCTTAGTTCCACTTTTGACACTTCAAATACAGTAGTTCCACTTTTGACACTAACTGACTGAGGAGAATTTAAGAATCTTCTTTCCAAATAAAAGTTTCCTTAGTATGAAGCTAATTGATCAGACTTGGGCCATAAGTCATTTGATCTGTATTTGCTGAGATGGATTACTCCAGAAACTCCTTGAATATTAATTTGGTCATTTAGTGGACGTGTATATAAATAGTACAGTGCCCTTATATGGCATTATAGTACCTAGCTAATTGGAAATGTGAAGATATTTTACTAGTGAAATTCTAACTTCTTTGTCTGAATCAGCAATTTTCAAGTTTGTCAATGAGAAAAAAAGGAAAGTGGGAAGAAATAAGATGATTAAGCACATCAAAGATTAAAAAGTTATGAGAGGGCATTGACAAAGGTGCTTGGTGTGATTATGTTACTTATTGTTGCCTGAATACAGGATTACTTTTGAATTGACACATGGTGAGTAAGAATGTTTGCTTCTAGTTTTGCAGCCCATGTGACTTAGATTCTTGAAGGCTAAGGGTATGTTAAAATGGTTTAATCCAAATAAGTATGAGGATATCCTTCATTTAATTATATATCAATTTTAAACATGGTTATTTTGTCATTTGCATTTTTTAAAAAATTTTCTTCTCTAGTCTGTTTTGAAACCTAGTAACTTACTCATTTTTCAACTTTTATTACAGCACCTGATCATCTTTCTAGCAGGAGAACGATCATGGAGGTGGTGCCAGCTGAGGTGAATAGTTTGCTTCCAGAGGAGATAATGGACACTGGTATAACTTTAGTGGATGATGATAGTATTGAGGCTGTTATTGTTTCATCCCCAATTCCTATGGAGACAGAACTGGAAGAAATTGTCAACATAAATTCTACTGGTGACTCTACAGCCACGCCCATTTCCACGGAACCAATCACAGTGTACAGTAACCACACTAACCAAGTTGCAGTGAATACCACAGTTACTAAAGCAGATTCTAATACCACAGTGAAACCAGCTTTTCCAAGTGGCCTTCAAAAACTTGGTGCTCAGACTCCTGTGACTATATCAGCCAATCAGATTATTTTAAACAAACAGACATCTGATCTTAAACTTGGCAATCAGACCCTTAAACCAGATGGACAGAAGTTAATTTTCACAACTTTGGGCAAGTCTGGTTCACCAATTGTTTTAGCACTACCCCATAGCCAACTACCCCAGGCTCAGAAAGTTACAACTCAGGCCCAGTCAGGAGATGCTAAGTTACCACCGCAGCAAATTAAAGTAGTTACCATTGGAGGGAGGCCAGAGGTGAAACCTGTCATTGGTGTCTCAGCACTGACCCCAGGAAGTCAACTGATTAATACTACAACTCAGCCCTCTGTGTTACAGACCCAACAGTTAAAAACAGTACAGGTAAAAAAAAAAAAAGGGGGCATATTAATTAAAATGCATGTTAAAGAAACTAAGCTGATTCATAGTTGTGTTTGTGCAGGGCTATTAACTGCATAGCTGTTACTGAACTCTTTTGAATATTGCTGTAAGTAAGTAATTGTGTGGGTTTTGTTGTTTTTAAGTTTGATATGTCTAATGCTTATGAAAATTTTTGCCAGAGAACTTGGAACAAACTAAATTTTGGTTAAATTTCAAACTGGTGTATTTATAGCTTTTTATTAATTTAAAATGCATTTTATTCTTAGTGGTAGTTTGGTTACAAGGATGTTTTGCTGGTATAAAGATGCTGGATATGCTGCAGGGCTATCAAAAAATCATTTAGACAAATTCTTTTTTTTTTGGTTACCAGATGTCCAAAGGCTAGGAAAACTTTGCTGCTCTGAGAAACCCTTGGAGCCAGCAGCAGTGTGTGCTAGACAACGTGTGTCTCTTGTTTGGAGTTTACTGTCCATTGCTATCACTCATGTTTGTAGTACAGGAAAGACAGTGACATATGGTGGAGGGTAACAGATAGGCTTTAGACTTGGACCAACTAGGCTTGAGTTACCCCTATGTTACCCTACCTGCTATGGAACTTTGTTTCGGTAGGTTGCTTCTCTGAATTTGTGACTTTCTCAATAAGATGGCTATTTGATCATAAAGAGATAATAGTACTGTATAGTTCTCAAAACATTAATGAGCCTTCAAAATGGCACCTATTATTAGTATGAATAGAATCCTAAATAGAAGGTTACCGGAACATATATTAAATGGTTTCCAGTTTTTCATGCCTTTAGAGGCCTTCTTAGGCCACTGCTACTCTTAGAAATGCAATGATCCACTTATGACCAGAAAACAAAAAATACCTCTCTGTCTGAAAGACTTGCCTCTTAGAGGAAAGGAGAAGGCATGAGTTAAGTAGTTTAGAAGTGTGTAAGGAAGTAAGAAGGTTTGGGAGAACTAACCCTTTTTAGTGGCTATTTAGAAGTAATGTTTTAGTTGCTGTGTTGGCAAAGAATTAGAAACTTAACTTTTTTTTTTCGCGGACCAGGGATTGAACCCAGGGGCATTCTACCTCAGCGCTACACCCCCGGCCCTATTTTTTATACTTTATTTTGAAACTGGGTCTCACGAAGTTGCGGAAGCCTCACTAAGTAGAGAGAGAGAGAGAGAGAGAGAGAGAGAGAGAGCGCGAGCGAGCTGAGGCTGGCTGTGAACCCGGATCCTCCGGTCTCCGCCTCCTAAAGTACTGGGATTACAAGCGTGCGCCACCACGCCCGGCAGAAACTTAAATTTTCATGGGCTTTCCATTCCAGAGTGTTGAGAGAGTTCAATCCTCAGTTCCACAAGAAAGAAAGAAAAAAAAAAAGAACATGAGATTTCTTGAACCTTGTAATTTGCCCATGTCCTTTCTGCCACTGTTAAATATATTGTGCTGTTTTCTTCTTGTTCACTGTCATCTCTCCTATCTCTGACTTCTTTTTACTTCTTATTTTTGCCAAGAATTTCTTGAATGAGATAGCCTGTCACCATCAAGTGTCTTGTCCTCAACTTTAAAACTTGTTTTTATTGGTTTTCCAGGGTTTATCTGGCTTTTGCAATGTGGATCATAATCATGTTCGCAAGAAACTGATAAAATAAATCAGAACACCATTCACTTATGAGAGCAGTGTGTATATATATATCATTTCAATAACTGGTATAAATGTATCCACTAGTTTTCTACTATATTTTCCTAACTACTGACAATAAAAACAAAGACTGGGGTCTAATTCTTATAACTTGTTTTATTGTCGTTACTTTCATAAAACCTGATTCTATTAAAAAGAACTATTTAAAAATAATAGCAGAAATTATTATTTTTTTTGTACTAGGGATTGAACCCTGGGGCATTCTGCCTTCGAGCTATACTCCCAGACCTATTTTGTTTTTTATTTTGAAATGGAGTCTCACTGAAGCTGTCCTTGAACCTGTGATCCTCCTGTCTCAGCTTCCCAAATACTGGGGTTACAAGTGTGTGCCACCACGCCTGGCTAGCAGAAATAATTTTTAAAAATAACAGAAAACAAATCTATTTAGAATATTGTTTTACTTATCCAGTTACTTTTAGGCATCTCAAATCTTTCTGCCTCAGAAATAACCTACAAAGCTCTGAAGCACTTTGAAAAAAAATTTAAAAACTACGAATCTATATTTTTCCATTTTAGAAACCAAAGTATTTGGTTTATCTCATGGTATATATTATTCTCTATTTTTTTTCCTAGACAGCCCTTAGTATTGTCTTAAGTTTAGTGAGTATTGAGACTGTTGGGGTAGGGACAGCAGGAGAGAGTGGAAGAAGGAAGCCCATCTTCAAAAATGAAGGAAAGAGGTGTCAGTTGAGGCCAAAGGCGGTGCAAGGGGTGTGGTCACACTCAGTTGCAGATATATGATCGCTGTCCCATGTTTCATGTGTATAGTGTGTAAGAGTAGTAAATAAGTAGCAGTCTGGGACAATAGAACTCCTTACTAGCTCCTGAATCTGACCTGCACAGTGCTGAAAATTACTTCCTTGGCTTATTTGATGACATATTTGGCTACCTTCTTTGTAAATTTTCTTTTTTCTTTTATTTTCATCCTAATCTGATTAGATACATTTGGTAAAAATGATCCTATATGTTTCATTTTACTTAATAAAGATGTAGCTTAGAATGCCTAATGCAAAAAATTATGGAAATTTTTTGGAATTTTTATGAAAACTGGAATTTTTATGGAAACTGGAAATTGTTATTTTCAGCAGTGCTCCAGTAAAGAAATAAAACCATCTGTACAAGATAAGATTGTTCATTTGAATAATTAATGTATTTTTGGTTGTATGGTATATACTTTTTCCTTATTGGTAAGTATTTATATAGTCAATGATTGTGAAAGTCAGATAAAAAGGGGGAAATACTTTAAACTTTCAATTTTTATAGCTATGGTTATTTATTGCTAGATATGTATTTCTAAGAATATCAATATCTCTGCCTCTCAAGATCGTTAATACTATGTGTACACATGAAATTTGGAGTTTTCAGTCTGTAAACACACTTGGGAAATATTTTCCCTGTATGTTTCTCTAGATTGTTTCAACTTTCTGAGGTACATTTATGAATTTATTTGGGTATGTCATTGTTTTGTAAACTGGGTATATTTTAATGGACCTCCTTTTTTTTTTAGAAGTGATTTGCATTTCATATACATTTTATTGTGTCAGTAATATGTTCTCCTTGTAAGAATGAAATATATTCTGAGTATAAGATTGTGTTATTTAATATGTAATTTGAGCACAAAGAACTGATATTTATCTAGTTCTATGATATGTTACAACTTTTCGGATATTTCTGTTATTCCAGTTGGTTGTGTTTATTTATTTGAGTCATTATTTCCAAAATAAATAATATTCCAGGTTTCAATGGTCTTATCTGCCAAAAGATAAAATTAATTTTTAATGTCCTTCACATACTAAATTGTCATGATTTTTATCTTAAGCAGGTTTCTGCCTCTGTCTTTAGAAGAAGCCATGTTTTTGCATATGGTGATAATTTCAATATAAAAACATTGGTACTTCTACCTTCCTTGACTTGTGGAGAATTCTAGTTCAGGTCAACAATGTTGTAATTTCAGACCAGAGATGAATAAATGTGGACCTTCCTTTGAAGGAATTTTGAGTATAGTAAACAGTATTTTAGTAAATAATATTTCAAGCTGGGCGTGGTGGCACACGCTTATAATCCCAGTACTTGGGAGACTGAGACAGGAGGATCACAGGTTCAGGGATAGCCTCAGCAAGTAGTGAGACTTTCATCAGCCTAGTGAGACCCTGTTTCAAAATAAAAATAAAATAGGCTGGGGTGTTGCTTGGAGGTAGAATGCCCCTGGGTTCAATTCCCAGTACCACCACCACCAAAAAGAAAAAATTCAAGCCGGGTGTGGTGGCACATGCCTGTAATTGCAGTACTTGGGAGGCTGAAACAGGAGGATTATAGGTTTGAGACCAGCCTCAGCAACTTAGACCCTATTTCAAAATAAAATATAAAAATGCTGGGGGTTTAACTCAGAGGTAGAATACCCCTGGTGAACAAACAAGCAATAGACATGTACTATTTCAGAGCCCTTGCCTTTATAATGAATCGTCTTTTGTTCTACCAAACTTCTCTTCGTATCCTAGGACTTTAATTTGTTTAGTTGTTTAATAAACTCCTGATATATAGGCCTAAAGTTGAAAATCTAATCATAAGCCTATCTTTAACATGTTTTTTTGTGGGGGGGTACTGGGGATTGAACCCAGGGGCATTGTACCTCTGAGCTACACCCCCAGCCCTATTTTTTTAATTCTTTATTTTGAAACAGGGTCTCACTAAGTTGTGGAGGGCCTCAGTAAGTAGCTGAGGTTGACCGCGAACCCGGGTCCTCCTGTCTCAGCCTCCCAAGTACTGGGATTACAAGTGTGTGCCACCATGCCTGGCTAACATGTTTTTATATTTTGCACCCAAGAGCCAATATAATTAAATATAATTATATAGGTACGTGGCTTCATCATTTGCATTATACTTTCTTAACTTATTCTACTATCTTGTTATTATTGAATAATTTATTTCAAAAAACAATATTTTTGTGCATAGTATTTTATTATTGAACAGTATTGTCATTAAACATGAATTGATTTTCATCATATGCATATATTCAAAAGAATAAAATGATTTATAAAAATAAAAATATTAAAATATATGGGTTTATGGATGTGATCATATTAATATTTTGATGAATGGCTGCATTTTAAATGTTTTTAACATTACATAAATATGATTTGTTAAATGGGCTGGTTTCATATCTACTTTTGTTTATGAATCTTTTATCTAATTTTGATCAAATAGGTGTTTTATAGAAATAGATGGTCTTCATAGTTATTTATATGTTTCAGATTGCTAAGAAGCCTCGAACACCAACCTCTGGTCCAGTAATCACGAAGCTGATCTTTGCAAAACCAATTAATAGTAAAGCAGTCACAGGACAGACAACTCAAGTATCACCACCGGTCATTGCAGGTTATATTTCTTTATATTTTATTAAGCTGTATGTATTTAACTTTTAGGTTGAAAAAAGCTGTTCTGCCACCTTAAAATGTTTTGGTGCAACAAGTATAGCTTGTTATTATAAACCAAAGTAGTTAATAAAAAATGTTACACTTATTAAATGAATGCTACAAGCAAAATGTCTTGTCTTGAAATCAGTCCATTATTTTAGTCCCCTTAATGTTTGGTAGAAATTTACCATGAAGATAGCAAAATCTTAAATCTTTAGTAATTCTAGTTAACATTTATATAGTGTTTACTATGTGCCATTCTTAGCTTTTTACATCTGATGACTTGCATAGTTCCCTGGCAAGCCTATGCTGTACTAATACATCCCCCCTTTGCCATTGTGGATGTGGAGGCTAATAAATAGCTCAGCTGGGATTTGAACTCAAGCAGTTTGTCTGTAGAGCACATGTACTAAGTCTAATAGATATCAATTAATACACATGGGAGTACAGTATTTCTTGGTTTCTGTTTGAAATTTTGGTTTCTGTATTTTAATATACTCTATATGCAATTCTCTACGAACAGAAAATTGTCACAGTGATAGTAATTACTTAACGAAAACCAGAATTTTAGCTATATTACTTTTACCAGCATATTCCTTAATGTGGTCCAGAATTCTTTTTTTTTTTTTGCGGTACTGGGGATTGAACCCAGGGGCGTTCTACCTCCGCGCTACACCCTGGCCCTATATTTTTATACTTTATTTTGAAACCGGGTCTCCCGAAGTTGCGGAGGGCCTCACTAGGTAGAGAGAGAGAGACAGGAAGAGAGAGAGAGAGAGAGAGAGAGCGCTAAGGCTGGCCACGAACCCGGATCCTCTGGTCTCTGACTCTCCCAAAGTACTGGGATTACAAGCGTGCGCCACCACGCCCGGCCAGAATTCTTTTCTTATATACTTAAACATTTGTCATCACCAGTACCTATACCACCTCAGAAATCTGGACTTCAAGTGTTCCATTCTCGTATTCTTCTGCCTGCCAGCCTTTCTACTCCCAATCCAGCAGTTTTTTGGACTTTGAGATCTGATTTATTGATTCTACTTTTTCTTTAATAATCACCATTTTTTGTCTTCAGATTCTTCCTTACTCAACCTGAAGTCCATGACCCATAATTATTGCTCCTTTGTAAACACATTGATTTTGTTTTCCCTGTCTTTCTATAATTGCTTGGTTAAGACCAACTCTCTTCCTCTTTGCCTGGCAAGCAGCTCAATTCCAGGAAAAAAATCACACAGCTATGGTGGGTGACTGGTCATTAATTCAGAGCTATGCTAACATTACTCTTTTTCACCAGTTATAAGATTATTTCTAACTTTCTTTGTGCTAAAGGCATATATGAAAGTTTCTCTGATTGGTAGCCTTTTTCTTTTTCTTTTGCAGCACTAGGGATTGAACACAGGGGTATTCTACCTCTGAGCTACACCTCCAGCCTTATTTTTTTATACTTTATTTTGAAACCGGGTCTCACTAAGTTGCTGAGGGCCTCATTAAGTAGCAGAGGCTGGCCATGAACCTGTGATCCTCCTGTCTCAGCCTCCCCAAGTACTAGGATTACAAGCCTCTGCCACCACACCCCGGCAAAGGCAGCCTTTTGACTAGAGACTTTGAAATGCGAATTACCTATGTCTAGAATGTATATTCTTGATGATGGTAATTCAAATGTTAACTAATCACCTATGGCATATATATATTTAAACCACTTACTCTGGGAATGAAGAACCAAAAGAAAAAAGGAAAAGAAAAAAAAGAGACAAAACAAAACACTCCAGTCTACTTGCTGTTGTCTTTAGTAAGTGTACAGATGTAGTGATGGGCAGCTCTGAAGTGACAGTAAGTTGCCATTCCCTCTAGGTTTGACTTGCATGTAGGGAGGGAGGTTTCTCATTTTAGTGAGTGAGAGAAGGGATGGAGAGAAGATGTGAGGGCAGTGTTGGGTGGGTTCTCTTTCTTTTGGCTCTCAGTAGAGGTCTGTGAGAGTATAGGAGGCTGGGGTCTTGAGGGCTTGAAGGAGGTATGGCTCCAGAGGCAACATTGTAAAGTTTGGATTTGGAACTGGTTTAGGAAGAAGGCTGTGATCAGCGTAAAGTAAGCAAGAATTAGAAGTACTGATGAAAAAGGGGCCACCAGTCCCCTGGGAGGTTTTGGGTAGGTTGAGGAGTTAAACAAAAATAATGTCTCAATGCAATGTTCTGCACTGTTTTGAGTTTGAGAGAGTTCTTTAAAATTTTTATTGTGTGTTTGGGGATTATATGCCAAACACTTATGATGATTGCAAAAGTGTCCAAATGACTTTTTGGCTATAATAACAGTTCACCTCGACTATCATGGATGTAATTGTTTGGTCTTTGGGTCATTTTTAATGTGTTGCAGAATAATCATAACTTTACCTTTTAATGGCAGACAGACTTAGCAGCCCTATCAAAATGCATAGAGATAGACTTCTGTTAAATTTAACTAGAATTGTTGGCATTATGTTCAGTTTGGAGGGATAATTTATTTTCTTAATTGGTTCTGTATAACTTTTTTTTTCTTCTTTTGGTGGTACTGGGGATTGAACCCAGAGACATTCTACTTCCAAGCTATACCCCTAGCCCTGTTTTGATTTTTGTGTTTGGAAACAGGGTCTCACTATGTTGCAGAGAGTCTCACTGAGTTGCTAAAGCTGGTCTTGGGCCTGCAATCCTGATCCTCTTGTCTCAACCTCCCAGGTACTGGAATTACAGGCGTGCACCACCTGGCTCTATATAACTATTTTTTTTTTTTTTGGTGGTACTGGGGATTGAACTCAGGGGCATTCAACCTCCAAGGTACACCCCCCTAGCCCTTTTTATTTTTGCTTTTTGAAACAGGGCATCTCTAGGTTGCTGAGAGTCTCACTATATTGTTGATGCTGACTTCACACCTGCAATCCTCCTGTCTCAGTCTCCCAAGTACTGGGATTACAGGTGTGTGCCACCACTCCTGGCTCTGTATAACTTTCTTTTTTTTTTTTTTTTTTTTTGGTGCTGGGGGTTGAACCCAGGGGCATTCTACCTCTGAGCTACACCCCCAGCCCTGTTTTATTCTTTAATTTGAAACAGGGTCTCAATAAGTTGCAGAGGGCTTCACTGAGTCTCTGAGGCTGGCCGCGAACATGTGATCCTCCTGTCTCAGTCTCCTAAGTACTGGGATTACAAGTGTGCACCACCACGCCCAGCACTCTGTATAACCTTTTAAAATTCATATAAGCCAAATTTTAAGCCACCAGAGTAGCTGTCCTGTTGAATTGTATCATAAGTAGATTCTATCATTTTTATATGACAGCTAAGGCTCTTTCAAAGTACATTGAGATTGTTTTTTAATGAGTTTGGGGCTTCTCATTGAAAATGGGTTTCTTTTACTACCTTTCAGTCAAAGTAAACCTTTATTTGTATATAAGCAATTTTTCTAAAATGCAAATCTCATCTTGTCACACCCTTGCTTAAATTTTTCTTGGCCTTATTCATTTCTTAGCCTCCATCCATGAGGATTAAGTTCAAATGCCAGTGTTTTCTTAGCATTAAAGGCATTTATGATTTAAGTCTACCGTTTTCATTTTTATTTCCTGTCAGCTCCAACCTACTCATTTAACTTATTTTAGGAGGTCATCTTCTGACCTCCTAATGATCATCTTCTCTCAGGATTCAGAGTCTTGGCACTCACTGTTCTTTTTACCTGGAATGTCTTTTTTTTTTTTTTTGCGGTACCGGGGATTGAACCCAGGGATGTTCTACCTCTGAGCTACACCCCCGGCTCTATTTTTATACTTTATTTTGAAACCGGGTCTCACGAAGTTGTGGAGGGCCTCACTAAGTAGCTGAGGTTGGCTGCAACCTGGCCACCTCATCCATTTTATCTTCTAGATTAGGAAGTTTCTGACTCCTAGGTTTAGTCAGGTACTCGTCCTTTAACCATTTTCTGTGTATCCTCATAAAACTTGATTTTACCTATCAAGTATTTATCTTTAATTAAACTTTTATTAGTGCTTGCTTCGGCAGCACATATACTAAAATTCGAATGATATGGAGAAGATTAGCATGGCCCCTGCGCAAGGATGACACGCAAATTCGTGAAGCGTTCCATATTTTTAAATGGAAAGATCTGGAGAACATTATGTTAAGTGAGATTAGCCAATCACAAAAAAAGAAGGGACATATGTTTTCATTAATATGCGCAACCTAGGGAGTAGTGGGGACACAAAAGGGACTCCAGTGACAACAGAGAACCCTCAGTGGTGCAAGGGAAGGGGTACAAGGGAAGGGCAAGGGCAACAAAGAAGTGAATCTATGGAATTACTGTCATAAACAATGTGTACATATGAGATTATACCAACATCATTCTCAGTGCTACATGTGGGGGGGATGCGGGGGGGAGGCAGGGGGAGGGACACCAAGAGCTGTGTGCATGTATGTTAACACCAAACTGATACTCATTGTGATGTGAGACTACAATGCACCAGTAAATACATATTAAAAAAAACTTTTATTAAACTTCACACTGGCTTTTAACTTGTCCATTAGTCACACTGCATTATAATACTTGATTTTCTTGTCTGTTCCCCCCTATAGCATTTATGATTTTTCTTGATGGTAGTTTTTTGTTTGCCATCTAGTTCTTTTTTATGAATTAATTTATTTTAAACATTTGCCATTTAAGTGTGCAGTTCAGTGGCTTTAAGTGTATTCACATTGTTGTGCAGCCGTCACTCCCATCCATCTCCAGAATGTTTCCTTCTTGCGCAGCTGTAACCCTGACTCATTAAAAAGAATCCCATTCCTCCCTTAGCCCAGCCCCTAGCAACCACCATTCTACTTTCCGCCTCTCTGGTTTTGACTACTCTAGATGAGGCATATGCCTCATGTAAGTGGAATCATACAACATTTGTTCTTTTATTACTGGCTTATTTTACTCACCATAATGTCCTTAGAAGTCCACCCATATTGTAGCATGTTGTTGGACTTTCCATCCTTTTTAAGGTAGAATAATGTTACACTGTATGTGTATACCATATTGATGTTAGTTCTTTTGTCTGTGATTCTTTCCCTTTCCCTCTGTCTCGCCAGTACCTAGCACACTTTCTGGCAATTAGATGTGGTTCAGTGACTATATATTGTTGAATGAATATGTATATCAAGGAGGCAGTGTAGTGATCTGGTATGAGCTATTGGAAGTCTTGGGTTTTATTGATGACTCTTCTGTTTATTTTCGTCGTGATCTTGGATAAATATGTTATTTGTTCATCTTATTACATTTCTGTAAAATGTAAATACCAGCCACCTTACAAGACTTTTCAGATGGTTAGATGCATTACAGAGGTCTGTGTTATCAGAGCTGCCAAGGTTCCAGGTTTTTTTTTTTTTTTTTTTTGTGGTACTGGGAATTGAACCCAGGGGCATTCTACCTCCGAGCTACACCCCCAGCTCTGTTTTTTATTCTTTATTTTGAAACAGGGTCTCAGTAAGTTGTGGAGGGCCTCACTAAATAGCTGAGGCTGGCCGCGAACCCAGATCCTTCTGTCTCAGTCTCTCAAGTACTGGGATTACAAGCATGCACCACCACGTCCTGCTTCCAGGTTGTTTTATGGGAGCAGCTTCATCATGATGTGAAAATATTCACTCATGAATTAATCTCTTATAGAATTTGCCCTTGTTCAAATACACTATTCCATCTGAGGCTTTGTGGAGTAGATCTCTTTTTTTTTTTTTTTTTTTTTTTTGCAGTACTGGGGATTGAACCCAGGGGCATTCTACCTCCAGGCTACACCCCCAGCCCTATTTTTTATTCTTTCTTTTGAAACAGGGTCTCACTAAGTTGCGGAGGGCCTCACTAAGTTGCGAACACGTATCCTCCGGTCTCAGCCTCCCAAGTACTGGGATTACAAACGTGCGCCACCACGCCCGGCTTGGAGTAGATCTCTTGATTCTTGGAAAAATCCTGACAGTAGAATATAAATGTCCTGTGTATTGACTTCAAGGTGAAATTGTATAACATGGATACTTACTTGAATCTATCTACAGAATTAAGGATAAATAGGGATTTGGAGGTTAGATTAGATAATCAGAAAAGCTGTCTGGAGGAAAACCAAGAATAACTTGAATTTTCAAGGATGTAGAAGTGCTTGGGAAAGTCGATGAAATCTTCAAGTATTTTGGCAGAAATTGCTTTCTATGTGGTCATGTTGTACCTATCAAACAGAATTTGTCATTATGCTGTCTGAAATAAATTTTCAGAAGAGATGCCCCAAGTCAACAGTTCAAACACACAAACAAAAAAAAGGAAGTGAAAGTTTTAGTTTTAAGTGGCTTTTTCCTGATATTAGTTATACTTAGGAATTGAAGATTTTCTATAAGAGTCTTTTCCGAAAGATATATAATGCCTGTTAAATATGAAATTACAGTGATAACTATAAATGATGAGCATTTTATGAAACTGTGTCCTTATTGGTACAATAATTACTTAACAATGTTTGTTGGGGTTTTAGGCTTATTCCACAGATATTAGCTTTGGAAGTCAGAATAGACAAACATGTTACTTAAGGCCAGCCTCAACACTTTAGGCCAACTTTATTAAAATATTTGATGTAGATTCTTTAGTTTATGAAGAATGTTTTAATTTAGTTATAATTCTGATTTAAAAAACTCCACAGAAGTCAATTGAAATCAGAAAGGAATATGTCAATAAATTAATATAATTACACACTGCAAAGAAATTTTGAAAATTATATTTAAAATATTTTTTAAATTCATAAATGAGCCGGGCATGGTGGTGCACACTTGTAATCCTGGTACTTGGGAGGCGGAGACCGGAGGATCCAGGTTCACAGCCAGCCTCAGCTACTTAGTGAGGCCCTCCGCAACTTAGTAGGACCCTGTTTCAAAATAAAGAATAAAAAATAGGGCTGGGAGTATAGCTCAGAGGTAAAACGCCCCTGGGTTCAATCCCCAGTACCACACACACACACACACACACACACACACACACAATCATAAATGAGGATAAAACTTTAAAAGAAACTATGAAGATTTACTTAAAAAAAAAAAAACTATGTGTACTTTGGCATTGTTATCAGGAAAAACAGCTCAGAAGCTGCCAAGTATTAGTTCTTGATTTTTGTCTAAAGAAAAAGTCCCTAACCAGGTGTGGTGGTGCGGGCCTGTAATCCTGGTTCTTGGGAGGTAGAGACAGGAGGATCACAGGTTCAAGGCCAGCCTCAGCAATTTAGCGAGACCCTTAGCAACTTAGTAAGATCCTGTTTCAAAATAAAAAAAGGCTGGGCGTGGTGACGCACACTTGTAATTCCAGTACTTTGGGAGGCGGAGACCGGAGGATCTGGGTTCGTGGCCAGCCTCAGCTCGCTCTCTCTCTCTCTCTCTCTCTCTCCCTCCCTCCCTCTCTCCCTCTCTCCCTCCCTCCCTTCTTTCCTCCCTCCCTGTCTCTCTCTCTCTACTTAGTGAGGCCCTCTGTAACTTCCTGAGACCCTGTTTCAAAATAAAAGCATAAAAAAATAGGGCTGGGGGTGTAGTGCGGAGGTAGAACACCCCTGGGTTCAATCCCCAGTACCGCAAAAAAAAAAAAAAAAAGGACAAGGTATAGCTTGGAGGTAGAATGCCCCTGTGTTCGATCCTCAGTACCAGAAAAAAAAAAAAAAAAGAAAAAGATAAGAAGTTCCTTCTTTTTCCATTTCTCCCTCCCTTTCTTTTCCTTTCATCTCTAGCTGTATCTAGAAAGTCAGTCACAGCATCTAAAGGTTGGAGGGGATTTTAGAGATAATTTAGTTATCTACCTTCACTACTTCTTAGATACGTAACTTTCCTCTTTAGTTAGAGGATTTGATTTTCCAGCTTTCACTTGGGACTGTCTTGTGTTGAAACTGTCATTTTAATTGGAAATTTGAAGTTCTTTCTTAGTACTGAGCTAAAGTTTTTTCCTCTTTCTATACATTGATGTAATATAGATTGATTCCAATTTTTTTAGCCTGACAGCCTGGATCAGTTATAATAATCTTGTTTTGTCTATCAAAATAATCTTCAAATCTCTGAAGTATGAAGCCCCAAAGTTTTAATTCTTTTATTCATACTTTAGGATTATCTACATGTCCATTGTGGGTTCAAAAGGAGGCACTCTTCATGGTCACTGAGGGACACAGACTGACAGGAGCCACCATTCAGACATGGCAGAGAGTTTTGAGTGTCTTGCATAGGCAGCAAATACTCTGGCCCAGAAATGACACATGTCACTTTTACCCAAACTTATTGGCCAGAAGTAGTCACATTACCCAGACTTAACTACAAAACTGTAGTGGGGTTGGATCAGAAGTGCAAGTACAATTCTACCATGTCCCCAGGATTGGGGAGAACCAGAATACTTAATGAATGGCAATAATAACTACCACACAGTCTTTCCAGAATTTGGAAATCTGTCATGTCTTTGTATTCCTTTCTTGCCTAGGATAAAAATCCCTGATATTTCACGTTATTGAAATACGATTTCCAATCTCAAAGCCATCCAGACACAGTGTTGTTCCTAGGGGGATATTGTCCGGATGGAAACACAGTATAGAGACCAGGGTAACTAGAAGAAACTTTTTCTCTCTTTTAGCAGCCTAAAATCAAACAGTATCCAACCTGATAGTGTTTAAGTTAGTCTGTCTAACAATTGTTTTACAACTGTGGATTTAAATTGTACATTCAAGGCCGGGCGTGGTGGCGCACGCTTGTAATCCCAGTACTTTGGGAGGCAGAGACCGGAGGATCAGGGTTCGCGGCCAGCCTCAGCCCTCTCTCTCTCTTTCTCTTTTTCACTCTCTCTCTCTCTCTCTCTCTACTTAGTGAGGCCCTCTGCAACTTCGTGAGACCCGGTTTCAAAATAAAGTATAAAAAATAGGGCCGGGGGTGTAGCGCTGAGGTAGAATGCCCCTGGGTTCAATCCCTGGTACCGCAAAAAAAAAAAAAATTGTACATTCAAGCCGGGTGTGGTGGCACACGCTTGTAATCCCAGTACTTGGGAGGCGGAGACCCGAGGATCCCGGTTCGCAGCCAGCCTCAGCTACTTAGTGAGGCCCTCCGCAACTTAGT
>PVJS01022372.1:0-30592 GCA_004027185.1 Glis glis
AAAAAAAAAAAAAAAAAAAAAAAAAAAAAATATATATATATATATATATATGGGAGCTGGGAGTAGTAGTACACGCCTGTAAATCTAGTACTTGGGAGGCTGAGACAGGAGGATCACAGGTTTGAGGCCAGTCTCAGCAACTTAGCAACACCCTCAGCAACATAATTAGACCATGTTTCAAAATAAAAAATAAAATAGGGCTGGGTGTAGATTGGAGGTAGAATGCCCCTGGGTTCAATCCCCAGTACCACAAAGTAAGTAAATAAATAAATAAATAAATAAATAAATAAGGTAAGTAAGTATATGGAAAGATATGCATAGATTACATGCAACTACTATGCCTTTTTATTTTTATATTTATTTATTGATTTATTTGATTTATTTATTGATACTGGGAATAAGTACCCAGGGTATTTTATTTTATTTTTGTGGTACTGGGATTGAACCCAGGGGCGTTTTACCTCCGAGCTCCACCCCCAGCCCTATTTTTTATTCTTTATTTTGAAACAGGGTCTCACTAAGTTGCGGAGGCCTCATTAAGTAGCTGAGGCTGGCCGTGAACCCAGATTCTCTGGTCTCTGCCTCCCAAGTACTGGGATTACAAGCGTGTACCACCACTCCTGGAACCCAGGGGCATTCTACCTCTGAGCTACACCCCCAGCCCTGTTTTTTATTCTTTGTTTTATTTATTTATTTATTTATTTATTTATTTATTTATTTATTTATTTTTGGCGGTCCCAGGGATTGAACCCAGGGGCATTCTACCTCCGGGCTACACCCCGAGCCCTATTTTTTTTATTCTTTATTTTGAAACCGGGTCTCACTAAGTTGCAGAGGGCCTCGCTAAGTAGCTGAAGCTGGCCACGAACCCGGATCCTCCGTTCTCAGCCTCCCAAGTAAGCGTGTGCCACCATGCCCGGCTTTAGTCTTTCTTTTGATGCAGGATCTCACTAAGTTGCAGAGGGCCTCACTAAGTAGCTGAGGCTGGCTGCGAACCTACGATCCTCCTGTCTCAGCCTCCCAAGTACTGGGATTACAAGTGTGCGCCACCACGCCCGGCTTCCTGGCTTATATATATATTTTTTATTTGAAACAGGGTTTTGCTAAATTACTTCCCGCTGGCCTTGAACCTGTGATCTTCCGGTCTCAGCCTCCCAATCACTGAGATTACAGGCCTGCGCCACCACGCCCAGTTTACATCACTTTCTTTCTTTCTTTTTTTTTTTTTGCAGAACCGGGGATTGAACCCAGGGGCGTTCTACCTCTGCGCTACACCCCTGGCCCTATTTTTTATACTTTATTTTGAAACCGGGTCTCACAAAGTTGTGGAGGGCCTCACTAAGTAGCTGAGGCTGGCCGCGAACCCGGATCCTCCAGTTTCTGCCTCCCAAGTACTGGGATTACAAGTGTGTGTCACCACGCCTGGCACATATTCTAATAATTTTACATTTCAGTATGTTTAACCCTGTAATTCATTTGGTGTTTGTTAATATTGTGTGGGTAGGGACCTAAATTGGTATTTTTTTCTCCCAAATATGACTGTCTCAATATCATTTTTTTTAGAACAATGATCCTACTGATTACAAATGGAATCTCTAAACTGGGCGTGGTGCACACTTGTAATCCCAGTACTTGGGAGGTTGAGACAGGATTGCAGGTTTGAGGACAGTCTCAGCAACTAGTGAGACTATTATTAATCTAGCAAGACTCTGTTTCAAAATAAAAATAAAATCAGGCTGGGGGTGTAGCTCAGAGGTAGCATGCCCCTGGGTTCAATTACCAGTACCACACACACAAAAAAGGAATCCCTATCATATATTAAGCTCGTATTTGTACAACAGTCTGTCTTTGGGCTCTATTCTGTTCTGATTATCTGTTTCTGTATAAATAGATTACACTACTAATCAATGCATTCTAAAATGTTTTGTTACAAAGTCCGTTTTTCCTTTAAACTTGTTTATCTATTGTACAATTTATTGGAAAATTTATCTATTTTCCAAGTGCAGTTTACTTTTTGAATTTCGAATGAAATTACAATGAATTTTGTTTTGTGTGTGGTACTGGAAATGGAACCCAGGAACGTTCTACCTCCGAGCTATACCCCTAGCACTATATTTTAATTTTTATTTCGAAACAGGATCTTACTAGGTTGATGAGAGTCTCACTACTTGCTGAAGCTGTCCTTGAGTCTACAATCCTCCTGTCTCAGCCTCCCAAGTACTGGGATTATAGGCATGCACCACCACGCCTGGCTAAATTATAATGAATTTGAGGGAGGGTTAGTACTACTACTCCCAGCTCCCATATATATACATATATATATTTATATATTTTATATATAAAAATATATATACATATATATATTTTTTGCGGTACCAGGGATTGAACGCAGGGGCGTTCTACCTCCGCACTACGCCCCCGGCCCTATTTTTTATACTTTATTTTGAAACCGGGTCTCACGAAGTTGCGGAGGGCCTCACTAAGTAGCTGAGGCTGGCTGCGAACCCGGATCCTCCGGTCTCCGCCTCCCAAAGTACTGGGATTACAAGCGTGCGCCACCATGCCCGGCTGCGAGGCCCTGTTTCCAAATAAATAAAAAGGACTGGGGTATGTAGCTCAGAGGTAGAATGCCTGTGGGTTCCATCCCTAGTACAAAAAAAAAAAAAAAAAAAAAAGAAATAAGCCAAACCAAAACAAACAAAAAACCCCAAACTTTTATAAATTGGTTTTTTGGGGAAGAGGTTGATTGATGGGTATTAAGTGGCAGGCAAGGAGTAAGAAGCTCTGGTGTGCTACTGCACAGTATTACAATAATGGACTATGTATTTTATTTATTTATTTATTTTTTTGTGGTACTGGGGATTGAACCCAGGGGCATTCTACCTCTGAGCTCCACCCCCAGCCCTATTTTTAATTTTTATTTTATTTTTGGTGTGCTACTAGGGATTGAACCCTGGGGCATTCTATCTCCGAGCTCCACCCCCAGCCCTATTTTTTATTCTTTATTTTGAAACAGGGTCTCACTAAGTTGCAGAGGGCCTCACTAAGTAGCTGAGGCTGGCCGTGAACCTGTGATCCTCCTGCCTCAGCCTCCCAAGTACTGGGGTTACAAGCATGCGCCACCATGCCCGACTGGACTATATATTTTAAAAAACTGGAAGAATGATAGAAACTACATGTGTGTTCTATCACTCTACCTCATTGTGATGTGTAATTATAACACACCAATAAAAGTGTATTTAAAAAGAGCAAGAAGAAATTATTCCAAATGTTTCCATGAAGATGTTAAATGCCAGGCATGGTGGCATAGTCCTGTAATCCCAGTACTAGGGAGGCTGAGACAGGAAGATTGAAGCTTAGAGGCCAGCCTCAGCAATTTAGGAAGACTCTTAGCAATTTAATAAGACCCTGTTTCAAAATAAAAAAAATAAAATAAAATATAGTTGGGAGTCTAGCTTAGAGGTAGAACACCCCTGGGTTCAATTCCCAGTACCAAAAATAAATAAATAGATGTTTAAGGAGATAGATGTTTAACCTGACTTAAGCATTCCATCATGTATATATGTATCAAAACATCACATGGCACCCCATAAGTATATACAATTTTTTGTGTATTGGATAAAAATAAATTTTAAAAAATGGTCCTTAGTGTGGATGGAATTATTTTTGTCTATCTGGTCAACTGATTCACTTAGGTTTGCCCTATAGATGGTCAAATTGGCTGAAAGTGTTTTTTTCTTTCTTCCAATCTTAGCATTAATACGCTTACCATTGCCTGTGGACGCTTCTTGCCCTATTTTGTTTTTTATTTTGAAACAGGGTCTGGCTAGGTTGTTGAGGCTGGCCTCGAATCTGCGATCCTCCCATCTCAGCCTCCCAAGTCGCTGTGCCAGCCCCTTTGGACTGCATCAGACATCCTTTATTAAGTAGGGTTAGTGTACTTACTCTTCCTAGAGGTTTTATTTTTTTCTGGAGGCTTTTATGAATGAAATTTCTCCTGCAAAAATGTATCAAATAGTTGTTAGTCATGTGAGTTTTCTTCCTTTGATCTGCAAAAGCTGATAATAGCATTAGCATTGATAGTTTCCTTATCTCTCAGCTTATTTCTGGTGTCTTTTTTTTTATGGTACTAGGGGTGGAGCCCAGGGGCCTCTAACTCCAGGCTATACCCCCAGCCCTTTTTATTTTTTAATTTGGAAACAGGGTCTCACTAAATTGCTGAGACGGACTTGGAAGCTATGATCCTCTTGCCTCAGTCTCCCAAGTACTGGGATTCCAGGCATGCACCACATCTTTTTTTTTTTTTTTTTGAGGTACCGGGGATTGAACGCAGGGGCGTTCTACCTCTGCGCTAGGCCCCCGGCCCTATTTTTTATACTTTATTTTGAAACCGGGTCTCACGAAGTTGCAGAGGGCCTCACAAAGTAGAGAGAGAGAGACAAGGAGAGAGAGAGCGAGAGAGCTGAGGCTGGCCGCGAACCCGGATCCTCCGGTCTCTGCCTCCCAAAGTACTGGGATTACAAGCGTGCACCACCACGCCCGGCCCATGCACCACATCTTAAAAAACAATAACCCCAGCATGTGTGGGCACAAGCAGAGACAGTGTCCAGAACATCTTTCTAACTGCTATGGAGCCTTGAGCCTGACAGTTGTGGAACTTGTCCCAGGACTTGATCCTTTTCAGGCTAGCATCTGTAATGGCTTAATAAACTTTTATTTCAGAGGGGGACACCCCCATTCCAGATTGTAGTTGTATTTCACACAGCTTATGATCTACATTTTAGCTATTATATTTGTATTGTTTCCCATTTTTTTTGTGTGTGTGTGTGTGTGTGTGTGTGTGTGTGTGTGTGTTACTGAGAATTGAATCCAGGGGCATTCTACCTCTGAGCTACACCCAGAACTTTATTTTTTGAAACAGGGTCTTGCTAGCTTGATGAGAGTCTCACTACTTGCTGAGGCTGTCCTCGAACCTGCGATCCTCCTATCTCAGCCTCCAAAGTACTGGGATATTACAGGCATGTGCCACCATGCCCGGTTTCCAATTATTTTTTATTTTACTTTTTTGTGATGCTGAGGATTAAACCCCATGCCTCGTATGTGCTAGGCAAGTGCTCTGCCACCAAGCTACACCTGCAGCCCCTTGTTTCCCAATTATTACCAAACCTATCTACTAAACCATTATGAATATTCTCATGTGTGATATAGTCAAAAGTCCACATTTTTCTCATAAACCTTTCTGAAGATTTGGGAACGGGAAGTAGAACAGAATGGTGAAGAGAAGTAACACCATTTAGGACTCAGTGGAATATATTTGGCCTATGTTTGCCATTAAGTTGTCACATAAACAGGTCATACCTCCTTGGATTCTACAAAATGGGCTATTGGGGGCCCCAGGGATGTAGCTCAGTGGTTTAGAGCATTTGCCTGCTTGCCTATCATGTGCAAGGCCCTGGGTTCTATCCCCAGCACTGCTAAAAAAGAAAAAAAAAAGGTTATTGGGAGAATGGAGAATGAAATGTTAAAATGCTATGAATAGCATATCAATAAATTAATAAATGACAAGTGAGGTATTTTTAATGTAAATGCATCTGTGAAAGAATATACAATGTAGACACATTAAAATCTCTAAAGCCATGTAAAACCCGAAGGCATTAAAATTTATTAAATGATGCAATAACAACAGAATTCTTTATTTACAATAGCATTATTTAACATCAAATAAGCAAATAGCATCAGCAAAGCAATATTAACTTGCATAAATGTATTTAAAATTTCTCTGAATATATCTACTTTGCATAAACTGCTCACACTAGAAATACAAACATCAATGCAGGTGAACAAAGTCATGTTCAGAGTCAACTCCGTTTTGAAAATAAATCACAACCTGAAACACTGTAAGCTTTCTCCTGAAGAACCATAGTTAATATATTGCTTAATTTTACCCTTGTATAATCTTTTCATATACACACATCTCAGATGCAACTTTATGAGAAACTGTACAAATAAAACCCACAAACGACAAAGGGAAAAGAATGACAGTTAAATGTTTGAAGAAATGTCTCATCATCACTATGCAACAACATAAAGATTAAGTGATGATGCACTTATTCAAAAATTGTACACAATTCACTATACAAATATAATACATCGGACAGCTATGTAGGAATATACAAGACTTAAAAACAGATCTAAGGCATTATGCTAGATTTTAGCATTTTGAGGTTCTTGCACATAGCTTTTACCTGTAGTAAGAAACTTAAAAGATTTTGTTTTAGTCTATAAAGAAACACCAGGGAGAAAAATTCTAATTAAAATCGAAGCCACTACAGTAATTTTCTTTTGTGCAGAGAATGCTTTGCTCTTAGGCAGCATACTACCATACAAACACTAGAAAATTTTAAATTCACACCAACAATTAATGGCTTAAGTTGCATTTCAAAATTGATTGTGTATCTTTGGGTTCTGCAGTGGATCTGTGCCGCCCAGTTCATGTGTTAAGCCCATATGAACTCCATTTTTAAACACAGATGAAAAATTGCATTATACAAACTGCAACAACATCGCTTTCCATTATTACAGGCCATAAGAGATACACGCGGGGGCATTTTAATCTTTGAGTCAAACGAATTCATTGTAGGAAAACAGCTCACTTCACTTTTTAAACTTACCACATTACATGAACACTTAAATGGGTTTTACAACCAAGTTAATGTATGTATACTTTTCACATTATGTTTTTCACATTTAGTAATATAAGTAAAACACTGATTATTTGTTCTATTTAAACAAAAACCAAGTACTCAGTCTAACAAATTTATTGTGTACAGCATGAGAAATACTGATAATGAAGGGAATTGATTTGGCTTTTGCTTCTATAGTGATCAATATGATCAGAGGATTCCTTCACTTATTTTCTTCTCCTAATTAGATGTAAAACAAAATCCATTACGTGATCTGAACCCTGAGAGAGTTTATATATACTCTCTTTTCCTTCACAACAGTACTGACTGTGAGTTACTCTGAACGGCCAGTGTCATGGTCTGCAGGTTTCTCTGACTTGGGCTGATGTTGGAACGCAGTGGGCGGATGGATAAACAATGAAAGATATATAGATACTTTTGGATGGTGTCATAGTGAAAAGGGACTTAAAACTCCAAACAAAACAAATCTGGTTTAAACTCCATTTTCTCTTTTGTGCTGTGTGAAGTTAAAGTCATCCTAACTCACATTTTTCTAAAAAGTAACTCAAACTGGTCACATGAAACTGTGTACCACGCGAGCCTCATTGCCCAGATGTGGTCCTGGAGTTCCGGGCCCACACCTGCTCGTTTTCACCATCACAGCTGGGCAACCCGATAGTTTGGTGGAGAAAAGTAGAGCCTTTTGAGGGGACACGTGAATTGGTGGCCACCAAGAAGTGCTGCTCCTTGGCCACCTCCCTGTACTGAGTCCTCTCAAAGTGAAAGAAGACGTGAAATGCAAATTTCCAGAAAGATTCTTTAGTATGGAGCAGCACTTTCAGACTGTCTACTTACCATTTATCTTTGGGCTATATCTCTTCCTATAGTTCCATAATCCACACATATAGAGAGAGATATAAATATAAATAGGGGTAGTTTGTACATTTTTCACCCTGCCACAAATAAACAATCAAATTTCAAGGAAAAACTTCTCTGTTCCTAAAAAGCCTGGCTAATGAGATATTATAAAATGCTTTGCTTTTTAGACATCAAAAAGATATTGTTCTGAAATTTAGGTAAGAAAGTATGTGTATTAGGGGTTGGGAGAAATAGCTCAAAAAAGGTCACCAGTTTCTTGGTATTGCAGTTGTCTGAAACTGATGCCAATTAATAAAAGGTTGTTCCCTACCAGAGTGGGTGAGAAAACAACCAGAAAAGTGGCCTGCTTAGTAACATGTAGTCTTCCTAAGGTTCATTAAGAAAGAATATAAACATATAAAAATCAAGAATTGGTTCCTACAGTGGCTGCATATCATATAGATTAGATAAATGATTTATGAGCAGAATCACAAGGTTTAGAAAATAAAAAGTCTTAAGTCTACAAATTAGGTCTAATCAAGGCATTGATATCCTTTACAAAACACCTTTAGGAGACATTGCTATGAAGATATCTAATTTAATACTGAAGTACCTCATTTTTGAGTCAATTCCACAATATGTATACCTCACAAAAATTATACAATTAAAACACTTAAGTTTTCAACTTAAATTATTGCTTGTTTACATATAAATTGGATTTTATGTACCTTACAAAACTTCGGCTTAGTCAGCATTGCTAAAAAACAAAATAAAAAACACATGGCAGAGGTTGAATCTGTCGTGATATCTGCTGTCAATCTCAACACACTAGTTATAGTACTTCCTCTGTTTCTGGAGGCCAGAACTGCTGGGAACAGAATAAACATGCTTCCAAAGCAGGCATCCTTAGCTTGACTGCTGTCAAGTCTTAACTCTGCGCCTCTCCTTGCCAGTAAATGCATTTTTCTGAAATTCAATAGTTAGCAATTGGTAAGTAGCTGGCAAAACGTTTCAGGAAATAAAGGGCTTACCTGGTTTCTGCAGCTTATATTAAAAAACAAAAGTAGAGGAAACAGGAGGGCAGAGAGTTCGGGAAGGAAAGAGTCAGGACCAGGGGAAAGGAGAATGATAACTCAAGCTGATCAATCTCTAAAGGGAACTTAATCTAGAAATGAAAAATACTTCTTGAGTCAGGATTTAGGTGAAGTAATTAGGTCTAACAGAGAAAAAAAAGGAAAGGAACACACACTTGTTAATATCAACAGCCCTCTCACAGGCTCCCTTTCGTCTGTTCAGTACTGGAAACTCTAGCGCGGTCTTCAGTGCTGTCTGCGGTGCAGCCGCACGGTTCTGGTCTTCACTTACTGGTGTGTCTGCACACACGCGCTGTCCACGGCGTCTGCTTTCACCCCGAATGCAGGCTTTAGCTTATGACACCTTTAGTTTGATTTGTTTTAAACATTCTTTTCTTTCCCCCAGATGGATTTTTAATCTTTTGTACTAGACTAATTAGCCAGGGAAAACAAAGCAAGAAACCAGTGTGTGGAACGGAACAGGAACAGAACAAGAGCGTGGCTCTCCTTAAATACAGACATTTAAATACATTCAGTCTGACATGGGTATGAAATTTGCCTGTCAACATTTACTTTGCAGGAGAGATCTAAGTTGCACTAAGGTGAATGCAGTGAACAGACTGAGCGACCGGACGCGCTGAGGACTGTCAGCGCAGGGCGGCGCCTCCTGCATCAGCGAGCGCCCCTCGGGAGCCAGGGACCAGGCTGTCTGCTGATGGCGTCCTGGGAGAACTGGCAGGCAGGTCAGCTGGGTCAAAACAAAGAGACACAGCTCTCCAGACTGATAAGTGTTTTGAGGAGGTGAGCCCGGTCAGCTGAAGAGGGAAGCAGCCAGCTACCTTCAGGGTCAGCAGTATTTCTGTTGGAAGAAAAACAGAAAAGTTGTGAAATATCTGAGGTTTTAATGAAACCAACACAAAGCTCACCACAAAAAC
This sequence comes from Glis glis, assembly GCA_004027185.1. Taxonomy (NCBI): domain Eukaryota; kingdom Metazoa; phylum Chordata; class Mammalia; order Rodentia; family Gliridae; genus Glis; species Glis glis. The sequence goes on from PVJS01022372.1 coordinate 9,550, forward strand.
ATGAAAACACTCGGCTTTTTTTTTTTTTTTTTTGCGGTACCGGGGATTGAACCCAGGGGCATTCTACCTCCAAGCCACACCACTAGCCCTATTTTTTATTCTTTATTTTGAAACAGGGTCTCACTAAGTTGTGGAGGGCCTCACTAAGTAGTAGAGACTGGCCGCGAACCTGCGATCCTACTGTCTCAGCCTCCCAAGTACTGGGTTTACTGTTTTTTTTTTGGTGGTACTGGGAATTGAACCCAGGGGGCATTCTACCTCTGAGCTACACCCCCAGCCCTATTTTATGTTTTATTTTGAAACAGGGTCTCAATAAGTTCTGAGGCTTGCCTCAAACCTGTGATTCTCCTGCCTCAGTCTCCCAAGTACTGGGATTACAGGCATGCACCAACATGCCAGGCTGGGATTACTGTTTTAAACAATGTAAACCACGAAGCTGCCTCTGGAGGAGTGTAGGAGAGTGTGGCGTGGAAGAGTACGTGGAGCCATTCCTGACTGAACACGCTGCTTCCAAAGAGGGAAGAGCCCAAAGGGCCTCTGTGACATTCCCCAGGAGATGAGAGTTGGCCAACAGATCATCCATTTCTCCTGAATGACCTCTGCTCTCTATCACCCATGACATCCTATGTTGGGTCCTCCACCCAGTGCCATGAAAGGGCCTGGTGGACTAGCAGAAACCTGCTCTAGAGTACCGGGCCTCTTCCACGTGGCAGTGACTCAGCATATCAATGGCAAAGATGGCGCTGGCGGACCCCTCAGAGGGAGGTCCCGCGGTTAACCCCACCTAACCTCAGGAGGGCTATGATAGGCAGTTACCTCCTTCTGTGCTCACGGACAACAGGTGCCTTCGCCTATGATAGGTCACAGGGGGGCGTAATGACCTGACCGTCCCCTGCCATTGGGCTCCACCTTACTGCCCGGGCATTTCCTTTATGGCCTTTACTTTAAAAGTGCGACCGTCTTTCTAATAAACGAGATCTTGCTTGACTTGTCTCCCAGCTCCGTGGTCTTTTGGTCGAGCTGCGACACTTGCCCCCCTGTCCAGTTTGTGCCACTCTCGGGCTGGACCCCGAGAATCCTAGCCCAATGCCATTTCTTCCCCCTTCTCAACAAACATTACCGAGATCGACCCTGTTGCGGAATCTTTTTTTTTTTTGTACTGGGGATTGAACCCAGGGGCATTCTACCTCCAAGCTACACCCCTAGCATTGTTTAATTTTTCACTTTGAAACATGTCTCACTAAGTTGCTGACACTGGCCTCGAACCTGTGATCCTCCTGCCTCAGTCTCCCAATGCCTGTCTGGAACTTTGCATTTTGGTAGCATCCAATCCAAAAGGGGCCATCACTTCCTAATCCTTCCTCAGATGCATCCAGTACAAACCCACCTCCTATAAAATGTCCCTCTTGAATCTTATGAAATACTGCCAAGGTCCTATGGGTGTGGGGTTTTTGGCTGCCATTGCTGCCATTGCTGATGATCTGGAGGACTGGGTACCAAGGCGCAGTGACAGGAGTTACATGGAGGTGTTTCCTTGGCTTGAGAGTGTATCTGAGCCTTCTTTTTATTTTTTTGGTACTGGGAATTGAACCCAGGGGCATTATACCTCTGAGCTAGACCTCCAGCACTATTTTATTTTTATTTACTTTTTATTTTGAAACAATCTCCCTAAGTTGCAGAGGGTCTTGCTAAGTTGTTGAGTCTGGCCTCAAACCTGTGATCCTCCTTTTTCAGCCTCCCAAGTACTGGGATTACAGGCATGCGCCACCCCTAGCTGTTTCTGTAATTTTTTAAAGGTAGGATATGGAACTGAGTGTTCTCTTTTATAGTAGGCAAGTCTTGTTCTTCTTGGAGGTAACATGGCAGCAGAAGGAAGGACACAGGGCAGGGCAATTCCTGAGGCTCTGGGGAGAAATGAGATGACCAACTGGGCTTCTGTTTCTGAGGGTCTTTCTCACGAAGAGCAAGGGAGGAAGGTCGGACATCACCGTGTGAATTCAGACAGGAAAATGAAAGCCTGCCTCCCAAATGCATTTTCTCCCCAGAGATCAAATGTGCTCTGAGCTATGTCCCCTGGCACTACCGGACTGGAATGGACGGTCACCGTTCCTCTGTGAAGTGCAGCCAAGGTTCCAGGCCTCTACTTTCTGCACATCAGCCTTCGCTCAGCTCCGTGGCCACTCACTTCCTGTACACAGGCTCCATGGAGGGAAGAGGACCAACATCAGGGGAGAAGCCAGTCCCCCAAGGAGGGGTTAAACTTCAACTGATGGCAGTTTATGTTTGACTTACTATATCAATATTTAAATAACTTTAAGCCATTTAAATGAGTTTTTGTGCATCTAAGTGTGAAATGTCTAGATAACATCTCCAGGGCTCCCACCCATATCGGCATCTCTGATATCCATGACTGTGGTTCTTCAAAACAAGAGAAGTCACATGGAGAAAGTTAGCACATATGTTATTAAAATATGGATCAAGCTGGGCATGGTGGTGCATGCCGGTGATCCCAGTATTTTGGAGGCTGAGTTAGGAGGATCGCAGGTTCATGGCCAGCCTCAGTAACATATTGAGGCCTTCCTCAGCTTAGTGAGACCCTGTTTTTTTTTTTTTTTAAAATAGGGCTGGGGTATAGCTCAGAGGTAGAATGCCCCTGAGTTCCATCCCCAATACAAAAAAAAATTAAGGAAGAGAGAAAATACAAATTACTTCTTTTCATACTCCTAAAAATCTAACATCACAGTTCAGAAAAAGCAACAATAAATCAAAGTGTGCCCTAACATAACAAATTATTTGCTATTTTTGGGGGTACTGAGGATTGAGCCAAGGAACATTCTACCTCCCAGTTATATCCCCAGTCCTTTTATCTTTCTTTCTTGGGGCATTCTACCTCCAAGCTACACCCCCAGCCCAATTTTATTTTTATTTTGAAACAGGGTCTCACTGGGTTGATGAGAGTCTCTCTACTTGCTGAGGCTGTCCTCGAACCTCCAATTCTCCTGTCAGCCTCCTAAGTACTGGGATTACAGGCGTGCACCACCATGCCTGGCTTCTCTTTGTTTTGAAATGGGGTATTGCTAGGTTCTGAGAGTCTCGCTAAGTTGCTGAGGCTGGCCTTGAACCTGCGATCCTCCTGTCTCAGCCTCCCAAGTACTGGGATTACAGGAGTGTGCCACCATGCCTGGCTGCTTTGCTTTAATAATAACATTCCAGTACAAAATTAGGGTTCCTTTTTCTTTTTTTGGTACTAGGTATTGAACCCAGGGGCATTGTACCTCCGAGCTACATCCCCAGCCCTTTTTATTTTGAAATAGGGTCTCACTAAGTTGCTGAGGCTGGCCACGAACCTGCGATTGTCCTTTCTCAGTCTTCCAAGTACTGGGATTACAGGTGTGTGACACCATGCCAGATTATAAAATTAGAGTTCTTAATTCACATGCCACCACTGGCTCAATTACAACGAGCTTAAAGAAATAATTATTCATACAAAAACACTGTATCCCAAGTGAAATCAGAAGAGGTCTGATAGCTATCTTCCATCTACTGGTTGATAACAAATCTGTGCCAGTGTTGGTCTGTGACATACTCACGTTCACCTCACTGCCATAGTCAAACATTCCTTTGCTGTCTCTTACCCGTGATGCATCTCCCTCCTGCTTGATCATGTCCATTCCAGGCAGCTGGTTCTGGAAAAGGTTGCCTCCCCTTAGAGCAGGATCGTTCACCTGAGGGCAGAAAGATGACAGTAGGACATCCCCAAGTGGACTGGGACAGCCACCACCCTTCCCCTTCCACTGCTTTCTTTGTAGGTGTATAGTAACGGGGAAAAGAGACTATAAAACTGCCTTTAGGGCTGGGAATGCAGCTCAGTGACAGAGCTCTTGCCTAGCACGCACAAGGCCTGGATTCCAGCCCCACGGAGGGGGAGCTTCATCCCTAAACCTATTCTCCACGTGTGTTTGGGGGAACGTATAGAGAAATATGAAGATAAATACTTATTTTTCTCATGCACCACCTTTATTTATTTATTTATTTTGCAGAACTGGAGATTGAACCCAGTGGCATTCTACCTCCGAGCTCCACCCCCAGCCCTATTTTTTTTTATTCTTTATTTTGAAACAGGATCTCACTAAGTTGCAGAGGCCTCACTAAGTAGCTGAGGCTGGCCATGAACCCGGATCCTCCTGTCTCAGCCTCCCAAGTACTGGGATTACAAGCGTGTGCCACCACGCCCAACTTTACATTATTTATTAATCATTATAGAATAAAATGCTGAAGCATTTTATTATTTATTTATTTTTTGTGGTACTGGGGATTAAACCCAGGGGCGTTCTACCTGAGCTATACCCCCAGCCCCCCCCCTCCCTCACTCCCTCCCTCCTTAGCTTTCTTCTCTCTCTCTCTCTCTCTCTCTCTTTTGTGGTACTGGGGATTGAACCCAAGGGCGTTCTACCTCCGAGCTATACCCCCAGACCAATTTTATTTCTTATTTGGAAACAGGGTCTCATTAGGTTGCTGAGAGCCTCACTAAATTGCCTAGGCTGTCCTCGAACCTACGATCATCCTTGTCTCAGCCTCCCAAGTACTAGGATTAAAAGTGTGTGCCACCACGCCCAGCTCTTATTCTTTATTTTTTTTCTCAGCCTATCTGAATTTCATTTTTAATAGTTTTACCACATAGAAATTATAAATTTCCATGAAAATTTCTATGTCTTATTCTTTATTTTGAAACAGGGTCTCACTAGGTTGCAGAAGGCCTTCCAAGTTGTTGAGGCTGGCCGCGAACCTGCAATCCTCTTGTCTTAGCCTCCCAAGTACTGGGATTACAAGCATGTGCCACCATGCCCAGCTTAGCATTTTATCATTTAGCAAATTTTTACAAAAGTGTGATTATCTAACATCAGAATTAAATAGACTTAATCATCTGGGTATGGTGGTGCAAACCTGTAATCCCAGCTATTTGGGAGGCTGAGGCAGGAGGATTTCAAGTTTGAGGCCAGCATGGGCAACTCAGCAAAACCTATCTCAAAATAAAAAATAAAAAGGGCTGGAAGTGTAGGTCAGTATGTGAGGCCCTGGGCTCAATCCCTGGTACCATAAATAAATAAGTAAAAACTTAGAGAAGACCTAATTGAAATTCACAGAGCTGCCAGTAACCTGTTGGTTGTCATTTAAACTACCCATGCCTCAATTTCTCCACCATAAAATTAAGGCTCCTTGCCAGTTTTGCTCTGAAATACTGAGGATCAACTGTAGAATGATCAGCATTTTGGGCCCTTTAAGAATAAGATGTTCTGCAAATACCATGTTAAAAGTATTAGCCTATAGCTTCACCTCTGGATTAGCCAAATTTTTTAATTCCAGGGTGACACTTACTGTCTCAAATGCTTTGAGTCTCTTTGCCACCCAGTAAAGCTTGTGTGCACTTAGGGACAAGAGAATCATTTCAGTGTTATTCAACACAAAATAAAATTAATTTTAAAAATTTTATTTTCCTCCAAATTATGGTACCCACATTTCAATGATTAAAAGGAGCAGTTTTTTTTTTTTTCCCTGCGGTACCGGGGATTGAACCCAGGGGTGTTTTACCTCCGAGCTACACTCCCGGCCCTATTTTTTATACTTTATTTTGAAACCGGGTCTCACGAAGTTGCAGAGGGCCTCACTAAGTAGCTGAGGCTGGCCGCGAACCCAGATCCTCTGGTCTCCGCCTCTCAAGTACTGGCATTACAAGCGTGCACCACCATGCCCGGCCTAGCAGTTTTTGATTATATGTGTCAATCTCCCTGCATAAGTGAAGTATTACTTCAAGCTAACTGGGTGGCAGATAGTTTGGCCCTTGCTCTTCATCTGGTTTTACATTTAGAAAAAGGTCAATTTGTCAACAACCCCAAAATAAAGCTATGTAAAATGTACATTCACCACTCCATTTTTAGAGATTCATTTTAGATACTGTTAAGTTCCCCAAAGGGGGAAAAATGTAAATGATGTGAAGGTTAAGAAATATTTAACAAAATCCTTCAGCAGTCAGGGATCCTTTCAAATTTATTTTGTCACTAACAAGTATTTTTGTTAATCTCACTAACACAGGTGAAAATAAGGTGAAAAAACACTTTTCAAAATAAATGTGGGAGTTGAAGGCAGCTGTCAGGTACATGGGAAGTTACAGTTAATACAGAAATAGACAAAAAGCTACCATTAGAGGACACCAGGCGGCTTCTGCTTCATGCTCACCTGCTCAGGACCCATGGAGGACAGCCCCGACGTAGGCACGGAGGTCACTGAGGTCATGCTGATCTGTCCTGTCATCTGGTTCATGTTGCTCATGCCACCTGTGTTGGTCGCCATAGATACGTTGATGTTCATATTGTTATTGTACATGCTGGTGTTTGCTTGCTGCCCAAAGTGTGGTGGAGACTGTTGTGAAAACATGCTAGAATGCGGTGGAAAGATGAGACAAAATGTTAGCGCCCAATGGCAAACAGAGGCAGGCAGTTTGGAGTACTTGTTTCTCAGGCACCTACTTCAGACTGAACAGATCTAAACTGCAGGAACCCAGGCTGGGACGGCCAGCAGGTGCTGGGGTGCGCGAGGCCTAAAAGCACAGGGAAGCACTTGGCAAAGCTGCAGGGCTGACCACGCTCTTCTCTTTTTCATACATGACTGTGACAGACGAAGTGCATTCCCCTCTTCCCAGCTGAACCAGAGGGCTTTCCGTTTGCATTTATCATGTATACAGATAAAGGATGGCTTCTATGTTGCTGTCTCCCATAGCAGTTTCTATAATAAATTGGTGGGGTGGTACCTACTTAGGAGTGTTACTTTTTCTCTATTTTTGGGGGGGGTACTGGGGATTGAACTCAGGGGCATTCTACCTCCGAGCTATACCCCCAGCCCTATTTTTATTCTTTATTTTGAAACAGGGCCTAAGTAGCTGAGGCTGGCTGCGAACCTACGATCCTCCTGACTCAGCCTCCCAAGTACTGGGATTACAAGCATGAGCCATCATGCCTGGCTTTATTTTTTATTTTGAAACAGGGTCTTGCTAAGTTGCTGAGGCTGCTCTTGAACCTGTGATCCTCCTGTTTCAGCCTCTCAAGTACTGAGATTAGAGGTATGCGCCACCACACCCAGCTTACTTTTACTATAAAAGAAGAGGTCTCTTGCTAAGGTTTTATAAATTTCTGGGAATAGTTAATGGGCTTACTTAGCAGTTCAGTTGCTATTGCTTGCTTGAGCAAATTAGTAAAGATACAGAAAAGAGACAAAGAGTCTATAGAAGTTTCCTTAGTGACCACTTGTATCAGAAAGACGCAGAGGCACGTGTTACCTGTTTCCACCCAGGCTGCCCTGTGCCCACCCATTCATGTCTGCAGGGGCCTGGTAGGCGGGGCTGGCCTGAGACTGCTGCATCATGGGGCTCTGGGTATGTGCCATTCGGGGTGACATCAGAGGACTCTGGGGAGTTGTGGCCCCAGTAAAGCCTGGATCAGGTTGCTGACTTATTCCTTAAAAACAAAACAGAAATCCAAAAGAGACTGTTAGTTTTATGAAAGAAAATGACAAAAAAAGAACATTCCAAATTAAGTATGCATAGAAAATTACTTTCCAATACATGATCATGTGCTAACTACTTACATTTTAAAAGGATTCCAAGCTGAGACAAAATGTATTAAGAAAAAAGTCTCCATACTTTGATTCTCTATAGTATGAGGGGTAGTTAGAAGGATCCTAGGAGCCACATTAATAGTCAGGGCCCGAGTCAGAGAGAACTACCATTCTTTTCTCAAATCCCTCTCCAAAGCAAGAACAGGTCAACTATAAATATTTCTCTTTGACCTGAAATAGTAAAAATCTTAACATTCTTAAAAAATTGAGTGGATTTTAGTTTAATCCACTGCGACTGGATTGTTTAAGTTTATATCAGATTAAAGTTCAGCTATATGTCAAAAGAAAACACATAATTTTTTCCGTATGGTACTGGGAATCTAACTCAGGGATATTCTACCATGTCTGGATGAAAAAGAACTTTTTTTTTGCGGTACTGGGGCTCAAACCCAGGGGCGTTCTACCTCCGAGCTACACCCCAGCCCCTATTTTTTATTCTTTATTTTGAAACAGGGTCTCACTAAGTTGTGGAGGGGCTCACTAAGTTGTTGAGCTGGCTGCAAACCTGCTATCCTCCTGTCTCAGCCTCCCATGTACTGGGATTACAAGCGTGCGCCACCACGCCTGGCTGAAAAAGAACTTTTAAGCAGACTTCTAAGTTATCAAAAAGGAATAAAGGAAAGGAGCTGGGAAAGAAAGGAGGCAACCTAGTAGAATATTTCAGGGAAGGTAGCTGGGAGTGGTAGCACACGCCGGCATCCCAGTACTCGGGAGGCTGAGACAGGAGGATTACAGGTTCGAGACCAGCTTCGGAAATGTAGGAAGACTCTCAGCAACCTAGTGAGATCCTGTTTCAAAATAAAAAAAGGGCTGGGGTTACAGCTTAGAGGTAGAATGCCTCTGGGTTCAATCTCCAGTACAAAAAAAAAAAAAAAAGAAAGAAAAAAACATTTTAGGGATGGCATTAAGTATATTTTTGCCTAAGACCTGTAAAAAGGTTTAAGAGCTCACAGAAAAAAAAGCTGCACATTATCTTCATTTCTTTAAAGAAATAGGGGACTTGAATTTAGTCAGCACAAAGACTTAATAGTTATTTATAGATAACTCAGGCAAAGGTAGAGAAAGTCATTTTGCATATAATTTAAGCACTTACATTTATTAGTAATTCAACCACTAATTGAACATGACATGCACACAAATATTAATGTTTGTGACATTATTATACACTCGGTACCTCATCTCTTAAGACTGACATTAAACAAGTCACTATAAAGAAAACCAAGAGGTTTCCCATTGTGGTTTCCATACAGCAATTCTCAAGAATTATCTATTCATTAAAGATTTGGCATAATCTTTAAAATTTTCATTTTTCAAAAGTTTCAGAGTATCTGTAATACTTAAATTTATTTATGTCTCCACATTTTGTGCTCATTGATTTGTTTGAGTCAGACTCAGAGGCATTCAAATATTAATATATACATATGCACTGTGTTTGCAGACATCGACAAGAACAAATGCATTCATACACACTCACACACTATAGATAAGATACAGTCTACACAGACACACTTACTTCGGTCATTCTTAAAGTAAGACCTGCACTCAGAGAAAAGGTGGTACCTGAGCTGAGAGCCTGGAGGGTACTGTGCTGGACTTGGGGACTCCTGACAGGCCCCCACTGTCCTCCCAGGTTTCCTATCACTCCCTGGTTAGCCAGATTCATCTGGGAGCCATGCAAAGAGCTGTGACAGAGGAGCTGTGACCCAGGACTGGGGGACACCGGGGAGAAAGGACTGGAGAGAGGTGGTGGGGATGTGAGTCCAGTACCGTAGTTTGGAGGAAATGGGAACTGCTGAGCATTTGCCTGGGGGATCCGGGGATTGCTCATAGCTGCTGGTATACCACTAGGAGCCACCATGCTTGGGGTCATATTCAACCCTTGTCCTCTCATCATCAAAGTCCGTTGCTGAACTTGCTGTTGCTGATGCATTTGTCTTTGTCGAAGATGCTGGTTTAGGATTTCCCGCTGTCTCTGGGCCAGCATCTGTGCATTAATAGGTGCCTGAAATCGAGGGCAACACAAGAAGGAAAACATTGGAGGCAGATTAGATAGGATCATGAATGGCACTGTCCCATGTTAAATTACTTGGAAGATGAAATTACATGGAACTACTACTCAGAGTTGAACTGGTGATTGAGCATGAGAGCTGAGTTGTATAGAAATGATGATTCTGAAGCCGGGCGTGGTGGCACATGCTTATAATCCCACTACTTGGGAAGCTGAGACAGGAGGGTCGCAGGTTCGAGGACAGTCTCAGCAGTAGTGAGACTCTCATCAACCTAGCAAGATTCTGTTTCAAAATAAAAATAAAATAGGACTGGAGGGTATAGCTCAGAGGTAGAATGCCCCTGGGTTCAATTCCCAGTACCACACACACACACAAAAAGAAATGATGATTCTGAAACCTGCTAGGACTTAGCAGGGTTAAGTTCAATGTTAATTTCAAATAACTCATTTTAAGAGGACACAGCTAACTAAAGGATCTCAAAAGAACACAAGAGAACACAACCCTAGCCGGGCGTGGTGGTACATGCTTGTAATCCTAGTACTTGGGAGGCCAAGATGGAGGATCATGGGGCCGTAGCTCAGAGCTAGAACACTCGTGGTTCAATCCCCAGTAACACACACACACACACACACACACACACACACACACAAGAGAACACAGTCCTTTCTGTAAGAAGACTGTGATATATAAACCTCGAGGATGAGCCGGGTGTGGTGGTGCACACTTATAATCCCAGTACTTGGGAGGCTGAGACAGGAGGACTGTAAGTTTGAAGCCAGCCTCAGCATCTTTAGCAGTGGCTCTCAGCAACTTAAAAAAAAAAAAAAAAAAAAAGAGAGAGAGCAGGGTATGCTGGCGCACAGTCCTTGGGAGGCTGAGACAGGAAGATCGCAGGTTCATGGCCAGCCTCAGCTGCTTAGTGAGGCCCTCCTCAACTCAGGGAGACCCTGTTTCAAAAATAAAAGAATAAAAAACAGGGCTAGGGGTATAGCTCAGAGATAGAATGTCCCTGGGTTCAATCCCCAGTACTGCAAAAAAAAAAAAAAAAAAAAAAAAAAAAAAAAAAAAAAAAAAAAAAAAAAAAAAAAAAAAAAAAAAAAAAAAAAAAAAAAAAAAAAAAAAAAAAAAAAAAAAAAAAAAAAAAAAAAAAAAAAAAAAAAAAAAAAAAAAAAAGAAAAGAAAAGAAAAAGAAAGAGAAAAAGAAAAAGAAAAAGAAAGAAAATAGGTCTGGGTGTGTAGCCCGGAGGTAGAAGGCCCCTGGGTTCCATTCCCAGTACCCAGTACCACAAAACAAACAAAAAAGACCCCAAAACTCCTGAGGATGGCAGTTTAGATGCTCTTGCAAGGGATATTCAAATCTAAAGAGAAAGCAAATCACTGTTCCTAAAGGCGACATGGAGCACTTCAGAAAAGGGCACTGTCATGGTGGTTCATATATGAGCGTACAGTGGCACAACATTTCAGATGCCCAGCATGCCATCTCCAGCTGGGGCTAACGAGGGTGTGCTCTGCCTGGCTTCAGCTCTTACTGTAAACAAGGGTCCTTTGTGGCCTAAACGATTCCGTGCTTTTCACATTGCTGTGTTGTGCTTTTCATTGGTGATTTTATTATTTATAACGCCTCGAGTGTGTAGTGCTGAAGTGCTGCCTAGTGTTCCTAGTGTAAGAGGCTGTGAGGTGTGCAGACAAAAAATGAGTGTTAGTGAAGTCGTGTTCAGGCCTGAGTTAGTCTACTGGCTATGAGTTCAATGTTGAGAGAGAGAGAGAGAGAGAGAGAGAGAGAGAGAGAGAGAGAGTGTGTGTGTGTGTGTGTGTGTGTGTGTGTGTGTATGGTCTTTAAACACAAACATACTTAAAACAAGGTTATGTACTGAATGGTTGTGGCCAGAGGCTTGCAGGGACCAATCCTGCACTCCTTCCAGTAACAATACCCTCAATTCAGTGTTTGAGACAACTTAATATTAGATAACTCCTATGAATAACATCAGCTGCACCCGGCACTAAAGATGGCAGTGTTTAGGAGGGAAATGAAACAGTGGCAGACTAAACAGAGAGCTGGGACAGCACAGAACCAGTGTGTTGACCTGGGTGACTTGACTTAGGTCATTGGGGAGACGGACTGGTGAAGCCGAGGGCTGGTCTGCTCCCTTACCTGTGTTGGTACTCCAGGCCTCAGAGTCAAGTTCACATTTGAAACATTGCTGATCTGATTCATAAGAGGCTGGCGATTCTAAACACATACACATAGGAATCAATACATTTTTAAAACAATACATTTTACTTCAAATCACCTTTCTCAGGGAACAGCCCTCCCTCACCCAGTACCTGCATGCTGTGGGATCACATCAGTCCTCCCAGTCCTCCTGGACCCCCACCGACTCTGCAGGCCCCACTAAGGAGCTCACCTGCTGTGCTTGGAGGCGGTGCTGAAGCTGAAGTCTCAGTTGATTTGGCTGGTTCTGTACAAGGCCTGTGGGCCTGAGGCCTGGCCTGGGTTGCATACGAAGTGTGGCATAGCTGGGCCGCTGCCCCATGGTGTGGAAGTTTGGATCTTGCATGGGGGTGTAGCTACCCTGGGTCATCTGTGCCTGAGATGCGTACTGCTGTGGGAAAACAGGGGCTTTCTGCTCCAGCAGGAGGCTGGACTCCGGGCTTGAGAACTGTTCTGGGTCCACCGCTTGGCTCTGAAGAAAAAGCCCCAAATGACGAGCAAATAAATTCACCTTCTAAAATCAGTAGATTTTAGAAGATAGTAGATAAAAGGCTATTTTCTCTTACACATTTTGAAGCTTTTTATGCTACACAAAGGTACCTTTAGCTTGACCCTACTTTTCTTTCTAGAAAATGACTTTGTTCAACAAGTCTGGGGATGGGAGGAAAGAAATGGGCCATGCCTGCTCACCTCGGACTGAGCCTGGCCTGGATTTCGGGGTGCAAGTGTCGCCTACAAGTGTTAAGTTGTTTTGCTTGATCATTCATACCTGTATACATCTGCATACATCATTTTCATTAATTAATTAATTTTTTGTGATAGTAGGGATTGAACCCAGGGGCATTCTACCTTGCTAAGTTGCCAAGGCTGGTCTTGAATCTGTGATGCTCCTGTCTCAGCCTCCCAAGTATTGGGATTATAGGTGTGCACCACCATACCGGGCTTCCTTTCCCCACTTCTAAGAGGTGGTATACAGGAGGGAAAGACCACAAAGGCTGTAAAATCGCTCATGCTTTCTTTAGCCTGGAATTGTCCTAGACCTTTCTCCTTGAAACAGTCCACCCATGTAGTCCAGGTGCCACCCAGACTCCTGGGTCAGACCAGCACTGCCCTGTGGCCAGCCTGTGAGAGCTATGGGCCTGCCATCCTCCCCATGATAATTTTAAATGTGTAGATGGAGTCTCAGCAGGGGACCATTCATCGTCGAAATATCTCACAACTTTAAATATTTGCCCATCTTTTTCTTTTTTGGTTCTGGGGATTGAACCCAGGGGCCTTCTACCTCTGAGCTACACCCCCAGCCCTATTTTATTTTTTTATTTTGAAACAGGGTCTCACTAAGTTGTGGAGGGCCTCACTAAGTTGTGCTGAGGTTGGCCACAAACCTATCATCCGCCTGTCTCAGCCTCCCAAGTATTGGGATTACAAGTGTGTGCCACCACACCCGGCTTGCCCATCTTTAACAGACAGGAAGTCTACCTAAGTAATTTCCATTGTGCGCCACCCCACCCGGCGTGCCCATCTTCAACAGACAGGAAGTCCACCTAAGTCATTTCCATTGTTATTTTTACTTGTTTATTATTTTGCGGTGCTGGGGATTGGACCCAGAGGTATGCTACTGCTGAGCTACACCCCCAGCCCTATTTTATTATTTTGAAACGGGGTCTTGCTAAGTTGATGAGAGTCTCACTAGTTGCTGAGGTTGTCCTTGAACATGCGACTTTCCTGTCTCAGTCTCCCAAGTACTGGGATTACAGGCATGTGCCACCATGACCAGCTGTAATATCCATTTTTAAAGATAATACATGGCTGGGCTTGCTGTAATCCCAGCAATCCCAGTACTTGGAAGGCTGAGACAGGAGGACTGCAGGTTTGAGGACAGCCTCAGCAACTAGTGAGACTCTTCGTAACCTAGCGAGACCCTATTTCCAAACAACATAAAAAGGGCTGGGGGCGTAGCTCAGAGGTAGAATGCCCCTGGGTTCAATCCCCAGTACCACACACACAAAAAAAGAAAGAAAGAAAGAAAGAAAAAAAGATAATACATAACTCTGATGAGTACAAATGAAGTACATTTGTGTCCTACATTTTCCCTGAATCTTCCTAATAGCCACATTTCTATAATGCAGTTTAATATGACAGTATTATCATGATGATAGATCTGATAAGACAATGTAGAATATAAATAAATGCAAATTAAATGATTAGAAGACAACAGTTTTGATAAAAATGTTACAAGCCACTCAGCAATTCCAAGGATCAAATTTCTTTTTTGTGGTAGTGGGGATGGAACCGGGGCCTCCCACATGCTAGACAAGCTCTCTACCACTGAGCTGCACCAGGATCCCTTTTTAAGTGCCATGCAGAATGCAGAGTTCTGGCTGAGACTAAAGGCAAAGCCAGCCAGACACACAGGAAGTACCTGACTCCATTTCCTCCTTGATTGACTTCAGGTTGTGTCACACGTAGCTACAAGTCATTTCTTCCCATTCTGTTCTCGATATGAATTGCCGAGTCTGAACTCCCACTTATTTCTGCTAAAGTGTCGGAATTATGACAAGACTATTTCTAATGCTTCAGAGAAATTGCCATGACTCTGCATCACCTTCCTCACAGACCCGGGGACACAGAAGAGGCTCAAGGAATAGACTGGGCCCTTCACAGTACTTCTTAGCAATGAGAAATAAATATAAGCCTGGCGTGGTGGCGCATGCCTGTAATCCCAGTACTTGGGAGGCAGTCAGGAGGATCGCAGGTTCGAAGCCAGCCTTGGCACCATAGTGAGACTCTTAGCAACCTAGCAAGACCCTGATTCAAAACAAAAAATAAAAATGGCTGGGGGTATAGCTTAGAGGTAGAATGCCCCTGGGTTTAATCCCCAGTACCACCAAAAAATAAAAAATAAAAAAGTCGGGCATGGTGGCGCACGCTTGTAATCCCAGTACTTGGGAGGCAGAGACAGGAGGATCCGGGTTCGCGGCCAGCTTCAGCTACTTAGTGAGGCCCTCCGCAACTTCGTTTCAAAATAAAGTATAAAAAATAGGGCCGGGGGTGTAGCTCGGAGGTAAAATGCCCCTGGGTTCAATCCCTGATACTGCAAAAATAAATAAATAAATAAATAAATAAATAAATAAATAAATAAATAAATATAAATAAAAAAAGTAAAAAGAAAGAAAGATGATTCATGCTGAGTAACGAGGAAGACAGTGACAAGAGTGCAGTGGGCGTTCTAGCTCACTCTTCCTACAGCAATCAGGAAGCACTGCTTCACGCTCAGAGAGCACCATGTGCTCCATGAGACCATGGTTAGGGTACTTCCCACGTCACTGCTACCAAGCACTGGCACAGCACAGAATTACCTGCTGTAGCCGCCCTAAAAGGATTTCTGCTAACCCATGTGCAAAGCACTCCTTTACCACCAAAGGCTTCCTGCCCCTGCCTGCAGGTGAGAGGAAGAGCTAACACTGACGCTCACACCGGCAGGGAAGTGTCTAGGTCACTGGGCAGCAATGTCCCTCATGATCTCTGTACACCCTTCCCTGTCAGCAAGGGTGGGCACAGGTGAGCTGGGCTTGAATTTTTGCCATTCTGCTCAATAACCCAAATCATATGTAAAGCTCACTCTCAGTTTCCTCCTTCTTGGGCAAAAACTTGTGTGAGAATAACAGAAGAGAGAAAGAAAGCAGGCCAACTTCTTAGGAGGTAAACAGCATTCTACAAAGCAGACTGCAGATCACCTGTAAGAAAGGAAACGGCCCCTTTGTGCTCAGGAGTACCCTCCTGCCCCGCCCGTGCCTACCTGGCTGACCAGCTCAGGAATCCCCAAAGCTCTATCGATCTCCTCCAGGCCATCGAAGTTGCGCAAGGCCAGATACAGCTGGTCCAGGAGAGCTCCCTCATCACTCGGAGACTCGGCTGCAGGATGCGGACACAGCAAGTCATCGGGAGAGCTGCCAAATGGCTGCCTGCAAAGACACAAACTTCACTGGGGCTGACTCTCGGGGTCTCAGTAATAAACCCTGGTACCCACCCAACAGAACAAAATGACAATCTAAAATTAAAGATGTACTTCATTCAGTACCTACTGTAGGTCAGGCACAAATCCAGGCTCTGAGGTCTAACTTTTACCCCCCCCCCCTACAGCTGGCAAAGCCCAGGCTGAGCGGAGGGCACCGTCAGGCTGGGACTCCAACACGGATCTGTGAGTCCAGGCCCACCTGCTCCTGCTTCCACCTATCTGCACTGCCGCCTCAAGTGTGTCGGTTCAGTTTGCATTGAGGAATGAAAGGTTTCCTGGCCTTTAGCAGGCAGCACTGACGAACTTCACAGTCCTTTTCTACGGGAGGCTGTGATGACCCACGTGGGAGACTGGAGACTTTAATTGGCATAAAAGCTCCAGAAGTTTCCTTTCTTTTTGGTACCGGGGATTGAACCCAGGGGTGCTTTACCACTGAGCTATAGTTCTCAGTGCTTTTTAATGTTTTAGTTTGAGATAGGGTCTCACTAAATTGTCCGGGCTGGCCTGTGATCCTCCTTGCCCAGCTCTGCTAATTTTCTTATACTCAGATCCATCTACATTAAATTGACCGTCACGCAGGAAATTTCTTACTTTTTTACAGAGCTGGAGATCAAACCCAGGGTCTTGCATATGCTAGGCAAGTGCTCTGCTGGTGAGCCACACCCCAGCCAGGACATTTCTTAGTCATGTATAAGCAGGACTTGTGGACATTCATTCATTTACTTGTTTATTTAATTATTTGCGGTACTGGGGATTGAACCCAGGGGCATTCTACCTCCGAACTACAACACCCCCAGCCCTATTTTCTATTCTTTATTTTGAAACAGGGTCTAACTTGTGAAGGGCCTAAGTAGCTGAGGCTCTGATCCTCCTGTCTCAGCCTCCCAAGTACCGGAATAACAAGCATGCACCACCATGCCCGGCTCATTTATTTATTTTTGCAGCGCTGGGGATTGAACCCCGGATCTTGTGCATGCTAGGCAAGTGCTCTACCACTAAGCCACAGCGCCAGCCTGCAAACATTTATTAAAGCCCTCAAGAAGTATACCTGTTAGCTTTTCTAACAGGTATTAGCTTTCCTGTTAGCTTTCCGCAACTTAGTGAGACCCTGTTTCAAAATAAAGAATAAAAAATAGGGCTGGGGATGTAGCTCGGAGGTAGAATGCCCTTGGGTTCAATCCCCAGCACTGCAAAAAAATTGTTATTGTATAAGGTAATAGGTGATAAATCATAACACTAAACTCCCATTATATAAAAAAAGCTCCTGTAATTTAAATCGACAAACTAGAGGTTTTTTAAAAAGAGCTTGTGAATTACTTTAAACAGAAAGGGGAAATGATATTTTGTGTTTTATCGAGTCTGTTTTGTACTTTTAGGGCTGCTATATGATGTTTGGAAGAAAATAAAAGTTTATGTATAAGCAAGCTCATTCATAAACAAGTGAGGATTAATTTATCAAGGGATGAAGCCATCTATGTAAGCCAGTTCAATATGCTGTTTGTCAGGTAATCTAATGTGTTCCTTTGACACAGACTCCTGAAATGCTGAAGTGCAGAGCACTGAAACCGACAATCTATTTCAAATAGTGACAGCAGAGTGCTCCAGCTCACAGGCTCTGTTCTCTACCTAGCTCTAGTTATTTTCAGGAGACACTGCCCCAGTTGTGTGTCCCCCATGCCACGCCTCACCTGCTGTCCCCAGCCCCAAGCTGCTTTTTCCAAGGCATCGCAACGGGCCGTGTGGCCAGCGCTACTCAAGAGCTATGAAGGCACGTGCCCCTCCTGCTTCTCTTCCCTGGTCCACATTCACCCTCAATTACATTTTAAGCTCCAAGGTGATCATATCAGATAACTTCTCTCCTGCTACACTTTGGGAGGGGGAGGAAAAAGGGAGCAAATTTCCCGAGTGCATGTCATGGACGTCAAGTGAGGAGGAGCCTGACAGTGGACAGAGTGTGTCTCATGAAAAACTTCCCATCAGTCAAGAGTGGATGTCAGCTCTTTTCCACATTCTTGTCAGCCTGAGAAGCTAGTTAAGCGAGATATTAAAGTATTTTCTTTGTCCAGCTGTATTTTTATAATTTTTGATATCTGTTTCTTGAGAGGTTGCATGCAAAGGCAGCCCTCCCTCCCCAGATTCCTCCAGAGGACAGGGTAATGTGATATCTAAGCCCGCGGGGCTGCATGGAGTCCACACTAACAGACTTCCCGGTCCTGCATTCTGGAAGGAGAACCCACTCCTCTACCTCGTGAGGTACCAATATGTCCAGTGCTTAAAACACAAGACCAATGCAAACAATGTGCTATATAAAAACAATATACCCTATTTTTGTTAGTTGCTTTTCTTTTTTTGGTCCGTAGTGGGGACTGAACCCAGGAGCATTCTACTTTGGAGCTATATTCCCAGCCCTATATTTTTATTTATTTATTTTTTGCAGTACTGGGGACTGAACCCAGGGGCATTCTACCTCCAAGCTACACCCCCAGCCCTATTTTTTATTCTTTATTTTGAAACAGGATTTCACTAAGTTGTGGAGGGCCTCACTAAGTAGCTGAGGCTGGCCTTGAACCTGCCATCCTCCGGTCTCAGCCTCCCAAGTACTGGGATTACAAGCGTGTGCCACTATGCCCGGCAGTTGCTTTTTTTTTTTTTTAATTAAAAATACCCAACCTTACACACAGATTGAAAAGTAAAGAGCACTTGCCTAAACAGAGCCTGGTGTGATCCCCAGCACTGCAGAAAAAGACAAAGGTCAGGCAGTGCCTGCAGGCATCTGCACTGTGGTCACAGCCTCCTCAGCTCCAGGGGATCCTGAGGGGCTGCTCTCCCAGCAACAGGATTTCCTGCTTAGTCTCCCTTGGATTTTTTTTTTTTTTTTGCGGTACCGGGGATTGAACCCAGGGGCGTTCTACCTCCGCGCTACACCCCCCGGCCCTATTTTTTTATACTTTATTTTGAAACCGGGTCTCACGAAGTTGCGGAGGGCCTCACTAGGTAGAGAGAGAGAGAGAGAGAGAGAGAGAGAGAGAGAGAGAGCTGAGGCTGGCCGCGAACCCGGATCCTCCAGTCTCCGCCTCCCAAAGTACTGGGATTACAAGCGTGTGCCACCACGCCCGGCTCCCTTGGATTTTTCTAATATGATGTTCTCAGGCTCCTTGTCCCAAAATGCACTTTATAATTCACAATTCCTACGGATTCCTCAGCTCTCCCAGGAAAACATGTAAATCCTTGGGATGGGTGGTGACAGAATTCAAAAACACACCTTTGTAACAACTGACCTTTCTAAAGGTCATACCCATGATTTCCCTGTGAGCCTCAGTTACCCTGGGCAACCCATCTTTCTCCAGAGAAAGAGTTGGCACACAGACTGCTAGAAGGCCAAGGCTTACCATTCTGTCCTCCCCCTTCCTTCTCCATCTAAGAATCTCTCTCCTGCCTGGCTCCACATAGCTCCTCATGGCTACTCCTGACGGTGCAAGGCCACTCCCTGTGCTATGCTGAATTGATACTGGTATTTATGTTAAATGTGTCAACTTCAGGTTATGCTCAGGGAGGCAGGAACTTCATCTTCCACACCTGTGTTGGCTTAGTGCTTGTATACAAACAGCACAGGTTCAAAAGTTTCCAGTTGAAGAAAACCAAAGATGCCTGATCTAGTTGGGCTACCATATTTTTTTTTTTTTTTTGCGGTACTGGGGATTGAACCCAGGGGCATTCTACCTCTGGGCTACACCCCCAGCCCTATTTTTTATTCTTTATTTTGAAACAGGGTCTCAAGTTGCGGAGGACCTCACTAAATAATTGAGGTCAGCCGCTAACCTGAGATCCTCCTGTCTTAGCCTCCCAAGTACTCGGATTACAAGCGTGGGCCACCACTCCCGAAAGGCTGCCATATGTTAAAAATCATTTTACACTGAGAAAAACACATGGTGTTATGGCTTGGTTTTTTTATACCTGGGCATACTATGACTTCTATTACTTCCTTTAAGGGGATCAAAATATGCTTGGCTAATAGAAAAAATGCCGACCCAGTCTTCCAATCCCAACTTTACAAATGGCCACTAACATGATTAAGAAATTATTTTCCTACATTTTGGGCAATTACAACTATAGTTACAATGTAGATAGCATCTAACAAATAAATATAACCTCAGGACAAAGATGGGCTTCAGAGGAATAAAATGAAGAACACACAAAAGCCACAGGCTGGTGCAAAATAATAAGTAATAAACTAGCAGAAGATAGGTCCATTATCAATAGAAGGTCTCTCTCTCTCTCTCTCTCTCTCACACACACACACACACACACGGCTGGGGATTCAACACTGGGTCCCTCACATGCTAAGCTTATACTCTACCACTGCGTTACACCCCCAGTTGAAGCCCCTATCTGTGTGTGTGAGTTATACTAGGATTGAAGGCAGGGGTGGTCTACCTTTGAGCTATATCTGCAACCTTTTTTACTTTGATACAAGTCTTGCTCTGGCCTGCCATCCTCTTGTCTTAACCTCCCACGTACTGGGATTACAGGAATGTGCCACTATGGCCAGCAAATCCCCTGTATCTTAAAACCCACCCTTTTACTAGTGAGCTAGCAGGTCATTAAGGATGAGAGCTAGAAGGGGAATAAAGTCGAACCCTGAGGTCTTGTTTGAGAGACCACATCATTACCTTTCTTCACCTTTCACAAGCATTTTCAAAATTCTGTAAAAAAGTAGCAGCTACTGAATGAGAAAAAGTTAACCAAAAGGAACCTTACCCATATACATTTAAAAAATGAGGAAACTAAATTAACTCAGAAATTTTGAACTTTATATGACAAGAAGTCTTTGTGAAAGACAGTTACTGTATTTTAAGAGAAAATCCCTTTAATGAGTCCAGGAGAAGTCTTCAAAAAGTCATCTAACGCCGGGCATGGTGGTGCACGCTTGTAATCCCAGTACTTTGGGAGGCGGAGACCGGAGGAACCGGGTTCGCAGCCAGCCTCAGCTCTCTCTCTCTCTCTCTCTCTCTCTCTCCCTGTCTCTCTCTCTCTCTCTACTTAGTGAGGTCCTCCGCAACTTCATGAGACCTGGTTTCAAAATAAAGTATAAAAAATAGGGCCGGGGGTGTAGCGCGGAGGTAGAACGCCCCTGGG
>PVJS01022373.1:0-30591 GCA_004027185.1 Glis glis
GAACAAGGGAAGTGGTACAAGGGAAGGGGGAGGGCAAGAAGGAAGGGAATTAATGGAATCACTATCATAAACAATATATACATGTGAAAATATACCAACATCATTCTTGGTACTTCATACGGGTGGGGGGAGGCGGGGGGGGCACTAAGAGTTGTGTGCATATATGCTAACATCAAATAGATATTCATTGCAATGTAAGACTCCAATGCACCAATAAAAGCACGCTAAAAAATAAATAAAAATAAAAATAAAAAAGGGCAGGGGGTGTAACTTGGAGGTAGAATGCCCCTGGGTTCAATCCCCAATACCACAAAATAAATAAATAAAAGAATTACAGGCAAACAAGTGACTGTGGTTTTGAGAATATTATAAGAACATATGTAGCATTCATAACTTGGATGATAGATCAATTGTTTACGACATTTATCTGCACTTTACATAATCAGAGCTCCTATTGAAGTTAAAAAGAACTTTCTGTGCTTGACATTTGGATGAACATTTGGTGGGTGAAATCATACATTTTCTTTAGGCCTCTCTAATACACATTTGCACAGAGGTGCTTTGTAGATAAACGTCCAAGAAATTTGCTCTCACATTTGCCTGTTATGCACGGAGCTAGGACATGGTTGGGTTTGCAAGATGAAAGTTTAATGCTTATCAGTTCCCAGGCAAGGGCTTTCTTAATGTCCTTCCGTGCCTTCCTACTCCCTTCCCCCAGCCCTCCAGTTAAAGATCAACCATTTGGGTTTTAGGTGCAGCACAGCGAGACTGTGATTGATGCCATCAGGCCCTGGAACTGTGCTTTCCACTGGGAAAGGCAGCCAGGCAAGAGGGAAGCAGTGCTGGCCCCAGCCTGTTAGGATAACACTGGGAGCGGCCAACACTACATAGCAGCAAAGGTAGATTCTCATACGGTTTGCTTTTTAACAAATCAGAATGCTTTGAATCAAAAAGAGCTCACTGGACCTTATACTAAGGACCTTTCTCTATTAAGAGAGCCTAGTCTAAATGTCTCCCAGTGGAGGCTAGTGTGTGGTAGCTCATTTGACTTTTAAAGACCATCTCTACTGGGTGGCTGATTTTTATAGAAACTCCAAGGGTGAGTTAGTCTATTTATTGTAGTGTATTGCCAATAAACATCTGTTATTTCAGTGGATCTAGTGAATCTGTCTACTTAAAGTAAATAGTCACGATCCATCACTCCAACTCTCTTAGTTGAGACTTAGAGCTGATAAAAACACAATTAATATTTCTTCCTGCCTAACAGTCTATATTCACCACGAGTGATGTATGGTTAAATCAGTGAACCAACCATGAAACTTAATAACTTAGGAAATATTCATCAGAACACTTTCTCTTCTGACTTCGTAGTACTAGGCAGGCTTTTTGATGGAGTGGAAAAAAACCAGTCTGGACTGAGGTCCCTGTAGATTACAGCTGCCACCAGGAAGATCTTTGTATGAAACACAAAGATCTAAAATTATGCTAAAATTATGGCTCAGCTCAGCAGAGTGAATGTTTGATTTGCTGACATAAAATTGTGTTCATGCATTCTGGCCCAGATAACTCCATTGTCAGTAATAACAAGAGCCATAAAAGAAGTCAAGTGTTCCTAGAAAAGTATATACATATAATATTACCCATGGACCAGCGTTCAATGAAGCTATTCTCATCTTCAGAGCAGCATCATGTTATCTCTCTCCCGAGCTCACCTTTAACTTCTGTGATTACAGGAACCACAGCTAATGCATCTGAGCTAGCATAGTCTCAGAAACTTGGAAGGCATTTAAAAGTACTTGTTGCACAAATTAATGTTAAGTAAAATTTCTCTGCAATTAGGAAATCTCTAGGAGCTACAGTTTGCATGTTCTATGTGACCATTGCCGGCAAAATGCTTTTATGCTGGAAGCTCAGTAGGGGCACCAGACATGGCATATTCTTTCTTAGGAGTCCTTATGGCTCATTTGCATCTTCTATGCTCTCTTTTTCTTTACCATTCCTTAGAATCTGTGAGCTCCTTTCTCTGAGTCCAGCATTCTGTGTGGTGTGTATTTCACTGGTATTCTCCAGGCCAGAGGCTCTTTTCTGCGTCCTTGGGACCTCTCTATACACCTCTCTTTTGCACAACCTTGATCACTATGTGATGGTCATTTCTGGATTGTTTACATCTCTTCCCCTTAGACAGTTAGCTCTATGATTCAGGGTTGGCTTTCCTCTCTATTCCCAATGTCTAACTTTGATCCATCCTGGGCTTTGATGGATATTTACAGACTGAATGAGTGAACAAATGAATTAAAGGAATGAATGAATGAAATGGGTATATCTATAGTTAGACTACATTTTTTTTTTTTTGCGGTACCGGGGATTGAATGCAGGGGCGTTCTACCTCCGTGCTATGCCCCCAGCCCTATTTTTTATACTTTGTTTTGAAACTGGGTCTCATGAAGTTGCAGAGGGCCTCACTAAGGAAAGAGAGAGAGACAGACAGGGAGAGAGAGAGAGAGAGAGCGAGAGAACTGAGGCTGGCCGCGAACCCGGATCCTCCGGTCTCTGCCTCCCAAAGTACTGGGATTACAAGCGTGCGCCACCACACCCGGCAGACTACATCTTTTTAAAAATAATAACATTATTTAGCTGGGTGCAGTGGCTCACATCTATAATTCCAGTACTTGGGATGCTGTGATAGGAGGATCACAGGTTCGAGGCCAGCCTCACCAACTTAGAGAGCCCCTCAGTGACTTAGTGAGACTCTGCTTTAATAAAAAATAAAGCCAGAGCCGGGCGTTAAGATTACCTCTTAACTGTCAGTGTAGTTACCACTTCAATCTAGGCACTACACTCATAGCTCAACTCTGAGATCAATCACCTTTAAATGGCACCCATTGATTGCCACCTATACGTTAAATGAAGGCAAATCTAGTTCATTTTATCCTTCCTCTATTCCTACCAATATTTTATAAGGAAACTATTTTGAGTTCTTTTGTTAAGCAATGTTGTAATCTTTAATCATTTACTTGAGTTTCCATTTTTTTGGATTCATGTAATTTCTGTTGTATTTCTTGATGTCCCGTGCTATAAGGTAAGGATGTTAATGCCATTACTATACTTTCTTCCTCCTGTTTCCTATCTTTCCTTTGCCAGTGCTCCTCTTTTACATTTTCACTTAACATGGGAGATTATTAGTATTTATATTCTGTTCTGCAGGGAGGGATCTTAATGACGATTTAAAGCTGAAGACATTATGTGACTTGTATAAGATGTCTTAAAGGCTGGTTAATGCTAGAGCTGGGGCTTACACTCAGAACTTTTGACTCCTGACCTAGTGGGCTTTCTGTGGATTAATTCATTAATTCATTCATCAAATGCTTATTGAATGCCTTTCTCTGCTAGGCACTGTACTAGGTACCAGTAAAATACAAAAATAATAATAAATGTTTTCAAATATTATGCTTCATAGTCAAGTAAGAAAGACATATATTTAAACAGATACCTAGATTTCAATGCAATAATGTGTAAAGGAAGGTATTACCCAATTTTTTAAAAATTTTTTATCCCATAGGTTAGAGATTAGAGAAACTGATATAACTATTAGAAGTGACAACTTTAATATGTTGAGAAGACAGTGTTTTACTCAACTCGTTATGCATGTTTAAGAAAATAAGTAAGACTTTGCTGATGTACTTTCAGGAAATAAAAATTGTTTATAAGTTTATAATTATAAATTATATAATATTTATCATGTCTTATACATTGAATAGAGTTTTATGTGAGACTATCAAAATATTCTTCAATTGTCCTTATAGGTTTATTTAATATTTCCACTTCAAACCTAAGGCTTATGCTTTTTTGAAGATTCTTTGTATGGTGACTTGTGAACTTTCTCCTTTCTTTCTCCTTCCTTCAGATTTTCATCACCGTGAATTGCCTGAGCACAGATTTCTCCTCCCAAAAAGGGGTGAAAGGACTTCCTTTGATGATTCAGATTGACACATACAGTTATAATAATCGTAGCAATAAACCCATTCATAGAGCTTATTGCCAGATCAAGGTCTTCTGCGACAAAGTGAGTAAAGATGACAGTTTGTCATAAAGGTATCTTTGTTATTAGATATTTCCCCCTTAATGATGATATTTCTCCCTTGTCACCTTTTCTTATCTAGTGGTATCAAAATAATCGCTTCATCAATCACAGTGGGAGTGGTAATATTTTATTCTCAATTCCTGTAAGATGTCTAGGGAGTCAAGGGAGTCATTAGTCAACTGTATTTTTTTTTTAGTTAATCATTTTTACCACTAATTTATTGACTCGCCATTACACTATGTCTTGGTCAGCTCAGGCTGCTGTACACAAAATACCACAAATCTGGTGACTGAAACAACAGAAAGTTATTTCTCACATTTTTGGAGGCTGGAAAGTCCAAAATCAAGGTGCTGATGCTTAGTTCCTAGGGAGGATCCTCTTCTTGACTTGTAGATGTCATCTTCTTACTGTGTCCTAACATGGTGGAGAAAGAGAGAGAGAGCGCACGCACTTGTGTGTCTACTTTTATAAGGACACTAATTGCATCATCAGGGCTTTAACCTCACATCTTTATCTAAACTAAAGGCCCCACCTCCAAACATTATCACATTGGGGTTAGAACTTCAGCATATGATGGGGGGCATAAACATTTAGTTCATAACACACTGTGCTATGGCCTGATTTAATCAGATACTTGAAATAACATCAGTAGTTTTTATTGGGTATAGATGTTATCTCAGAACAATGTAACCTTTATTATATTATGGATTAAATGGTGCCTTATTTAGAATTTTTTATAATGGAAATCACACATATAAAATAGGTTCATTAGCACACATGTACTCAGTAAACATGTGCTTTGAATCTCCTTGAATCCTATCATAAAAGAGCACCAGCATAGCAAAGTTTAAAATCTCCTGTTAGGTGATAAGAGATCCTCACGAATATGAGTGGGACTAGGCCTCGATAATTTCAAGACCTGTGTGATATCAACACCTGTGAGGGAAAGTAACAGGGCAACTTGATGACCAAAGAGCAGGAAAGCCTGCAGAATTCCCCAAGGTGCTCACTGGCAAGTACAGAAGCAGGAGATGCAAGGACAGTGTGTGGGACTGGGGTGGGAGGGTGCAGATTCTGTGGACTCTAGTTTTCTGAGAAGTGCAAAGAGCCTGAACATCAAAGTGTTTGGATTCATTATGAAAAGTTATAAACTGAAATTCTCTTCTAGGACAAAACATGGCTCTAGGAAAAAATGCTGAGAGTAGCATCAAGTTGAGTCAGGAGAAAAAAGGTAAAAAGGAAAAAGAAAGATGAAATAAAAAAGACAAAGATAGGAGGGGATACAGAGTAGACCGATCTTAGAAAATACACAACTGTTTTTGTATCACCTTGGGAACACTCCGCAAGAGGGAGCATGAGCGCTGTTAAGCTGGAGGAACTGTCCTGGCCCCCTCATTCTACTTAAATGTGACCAAGAGAAGAGAAAATGAACTCATTAAAAAAAAAAAAAAAAACTTAAGATCAGACAGACTTCCCTATGGACAGTGAATGCATGCCACCAAGAGATGACCGTAGAGCAGGTCTGAGACACCCGTAGCCCAGTGTCTCAGAATGAGCTAAATGAAATTAAGAAAATGAGAGAAGTTATAAAGATCAACGTAAGTCACAGTTTGAAAAGTTCACACATGAGATGTTTGGAGAATAGAATGATTTCAAAAGAGTTGTGTTAGAAATCAAGAAAGAATTTAGAAATAAAAGACTAAAATATATCAGAAGAGTACACTAGAAGCAACACAAGGGTGACTAAATATGAGAAAATGACTTAATAAGAAACAAGTTGGAAAATAGCACAACTTAAAAAATAAGAAAAAAAATGAAGGTAAAGAAGATCCAATATACATATAATAGGTATCTTTGTGAAAAAAGTAAAATAGTGGAATAGAACAACTAACAAAAATGATATGGAAAACTTTAAATAGAAAGTATACATATTTAAAATGGTCTACCATCTACTTGGAGAAATTGACCCAGGATAACTAGTACCAAATAGTAAAGCCATTGGACTTAAAAAACATAAGTATAGGGGCATGCAATCTAACAGTATATATCCCTAAAATCTCAGTAGCCTTTGAGACCATGATGATTTCAGTTAGTACCAATTACCCAACCCTCAGTGCAGTACCTCAGTCTGAGGGACAGATAGGCAGTCTCCATGACACAGGAGCCAGTCACATCAGTGTACCCAGTGAGTACACACACGGTGGGTCAGAGGGCACAAACAACTTGTCCAGAGTCACACAGTGGAACCGTAGAACAGCAATGGAGGCAAATACAGATCTGCTTCCAAACCCCTGCTCCTTGAATTAATGAATAGGTTTAGGCACAAAATATCAGAATGGTAACTGATCATTCAAAACCTCAACAAAGAGCCATGATAGCCTTAAAAAACAAAAGAAAATAATCAGTTCATGTCATAAATTCATCATACCACACTTACCTGTGTGGGTATGTTCGTAAACATGAGTAAAATAAAAAAAAAATCACATTGACCTATACTTTCCCATTCAGAAAATAGGGGGTATTTCCAGTACCTTCTATTTTAAATGTCAGTCTAGTAAATATGAGTGCTAAGCAGAAGAAAATGGTTGAAGAATGTTGAGTAAACAATTGGCATTTATTCCAAGTAAGTAGTGCTGTAGAGTTTCTAGTGTGAAGTTAGAAATCCTGATGCTAAGGGTTTGGTGGCAGGGAGGAGGGTTCAGGAAACTCATACACAGAGGAAATCGCATGGGCTGTGTAGGTAGACTAACTCTAACTGCGGTCAATTTCTCTAATAAACTGGAAACAGTCTTTTGTTATAATTTGTCATCACATTTGCAATTCTAATTTCAAACTCCATGCAGAAATCACTCCTGGGAGATGAAAAAGAAGAACAAAAGTTTCATTTTTGCACTTTTCAAATAGGTGTATAAATACAAATGCTCAATTTGAATTATCCTCTAAAGCAAAAGAGTAAAGAGCTATTCCATTTTAAAGCTGTACATTTTCCATAGTCTTAAACAGATGAAATTCTGCACTATTTAGAGTTCTCCAGTTTGACTTCTAATTAATCCACCTGTGAGCCTGCTTTCTGTAACATTTTTTGGTATTATGAGACTTCTATTGAAATGCATATACTTGTGCATTAAAAATTCACATCTATCCATATAACTACCTAGATAGATGCCTTTGTATATGTAATATATTTATACCTATATTTAATTACTCCCATAATCTTCCATGAAAAACAAGATTTTGTATTACTGCAAACAGCAACTATATTGCACAAAACTTGAGAAATAAAGCCACATAATTAAAACAAACTTAAGAGAAACAAATGTTAAAAGACAAAGAGCCATTTCCTCTCAAGTGTTGGCAAAGTGATAGAGTCAGGAACTCTTCAGAGATATTTTTCCAATTTAATACTCCATGGTGAGTGAACATTGAGATGGGATTATTTTCAAATGATAACTTTGGTATCTGTAGCAAATTATACTCTTCTGGAAGAACTATACTTTTCTGCACTTCAATAAGAGTAGAAGTATTATTTTCTTTTTTTTTTTTTTGTGGTACCGGGGATTGAATGCAGGGGCGTTCTACCTCCGCGCTATGCCCCCGGCCCTATTTTTTTTTTATGCTTTATTTTTGAGACCGGGTCTCACGAAGTTGTGGAGGGCCTCGCTAGGTAGAGAGAGAGAGAGACAGAGAGAGAGAGAGAGAGGGGTAGATTGATTGATCGATCGATCGCTCGCGCGCTGAGGTTGGCCGCGAACCCAGATCCTCCGGTCTCCGCCTCCCAAAGTACTGGGATTACAAGCGTGCGCCACCACGCCCGGCTAGAAGTATTATTTTCTACAAGCTTCAAGTCACAATCCTAGCAGGAAAGAAATTCTTAGGAGGTCTTGATGAGGGAAGCATTCTCCATCTTAGTTGAATGTATCGAAGCTTCCCTGGGTCATTGTCAAGTCACAAAGTTTATTTTAGAAATGAGAACTGCAGTTCTCCCAAGAGTGTGAGGATGCGATTAGAATTGTTCCATCCTGTTGGTATCTGGACATTCTGGTGGAAAATTCCTTTTACAGAAGTGGTCCTGAGGCTTTGTGCCATGGAGACCTCCTCTCCGTTTTATGTTAATTATTTGGGCTTAGCATGTCAAAGAATGCCTATAAAATAATAAGCAGGTGATTTTATTTTCTAAAAATCTACTTTGAACATATATAAATTAATAAGCAGGTTGTCTTATTTCCTAAAAATCTATTTTGAACATATATAAATCTTGAAACAGATTTCCAAATCTCTTGGAAAAAGAGATTTCCAAAGCAGATGTTTCTATATTTTACCTTCCTCTTGCTATGAGTTTCCATTATCTATAAGTATCAATAACAACTCAAATCTTCAAGTGAAACACTATAAAATAATTACTCCTTATAGTGGTAAATGAAACAATTACTCCCTTTGGTAGTTTTTTAATATAAAAATGCACATTTAAGTTACCTGGTTAAGATATTGTTACTATTCAGTCCCATTTATGTAGAGCTCTTAGAAATCACCTGGCATAGAGTAAATGCCATGTAAGCTTAGCTGTTATTACAAATTATTCACGAATTAGCTCAAAAGCCTTTGTCGACTGCAAATCCCCATTGTGTCATGACCTTGCCTTGGCCAGAATTGGGAATCTGCTTTTTTTTTTAAAAATTGATAATCAAAAAGTATATGTCATTGTTTTAATTTAGACCACTGTGTGTCTTTTTCTGTGAACTGCCTACTTCATGATCCTTGTCCATTATTCTATTAATATGGCAGTTATTTTTAATTTGAATCATTATTTATATATTTAGAATTCAACCATTTATATGATTTTTTATTGCAAACATTTCCCTAATTTGTCCTTTGCTTTTAATTACCTTTTTGGAATACAGAGAACTAAATTTTTTATATTGTCACATCTATCTCTTTGGTATGAGATGATTTGAGAACAGTTTCTAAAGGGTTAAAGCTTGCGGGTCAGACTCTGCTTCAATACTCCTTACATCTGCTACTACAAGAGGCAGGAACTGTCAATGTGGGTCTGGAACTTAGAGAAGGGGTGTCCATGTGAATGTCGTGTGTCTAGGGCACTGTGAAAACGTGGTGCAGATGAATTCTCCAGCAGCAAGAATGGAGAGAAAGCTGTGCTGGAATGTCTCTACTGGGGGATGAGAAGAGAAAAATGAGTTAGCACATGACCAAAGAGTTGCTGCAGGGGATGAAGGAAAGAGATATTAAGGTGATAATCAACTAGTTATGTAGGCTGAGATTTGGTAATGCAGCAAAAGGAGCCAATGAAAAAGTCAAATTACAAAGAACAGAAGTGCAGAAAGGAAGTGAAGAGACAAAATATTTTTCCTATTTGGTTGAATGAGCACCATCTCTAAGAACATATGAAAATATTGATACAGAAACAAAAATCATACTTGTATGTACAAAGTGATCTCACATCTTGTGTGGTCACAAAGTAAGGGAGGAATGTCCTCCCTTATTTCTACCACTGTAGTGTTTTTTTAAAGAAAGAAGCAAAGGAAAAAATTTATAAGGAAGTCACAGTCAACTTTAAACCCTCTCCATACCTAAGGATGAGCTTAATGGGTCAATGCCTCATCTTATGATGTTTTATTATAATCACTAAAGTTATTTAATGGGCAGCACTGAGTTTGGGATCTGGGTCTGGTCATTCCATATGGATTCAAAGCTGAAGTTTTTCAAATAGGCAAGATCTCAAAAGAGGAGAAAACCCAGGAGAGTTGGGGTCACTCACAGGTCAGAAATAAAGTACAGACTCACAGGTACTCCCGGTGGGCTTCCAGAATCGAAGCCCAACCTCGCTGGAGGAATGAAAGTGGGCTGCGGCTCTCCTCCTCCCCCTGCTTTCTTTCATATCCTCGTGACTTGTGTGTGGCAATATTCTTGCATGTTCCGATAACATGCCTGGCACGGTCTGTGTTTGTTTTTCCCTATCAGGGAGCAGAAAGAAAAATCCGAGATGAAGAAAGGAAGCAGAACAGGAAGAAAGGGAAAGGCCAGGCCTCCCAAACCCAATGCAACAACTGTGAGTTTCTCCGAGACTGTGACTGTGCTAAAGGGAAGACTCCAGGTGGGAGTGGTCCCTTGAGGGAATAGGCAGAGAGAAGTGGGTTGCAGAGAAAACTACAAATATGGAAGGAATGCCCTGCCTTCCCCTGGCCTGGAGCCTGGGTGATTGTCCCTATGAAAAACAAATAGAATCGCATGAGCATAGTGTGTTTGAGATAGGAGGGTCTTTGTAGAATGGAGATCAACATCCTCCTTCTGCAGACAAGGATTCTAGGATGTACACAGGGACAGCAGGATCTGAGGGGACCCAAGCTCCACCTCCAAGGCTCATCTGAAGTGCATGATTTTCTGTTGGTTTGGGGATAGGGAAGGGGGCAGAGGAAGCCTTTTAAAGTATATTCACATGCATGGTATTTGGAAAGCTCTGTTAGAGAAAGCCATGAACTTTAGCTAAGACAAGGCTGATAGTTGAGAGTTCTCAGTCATGCATAACCCTGTCATTCATGGGTTTTGTGGTCGCGTCCAGCCTCTGATGGGAAGTTGGCCGCCATACCTTTACAGAAGAAGAGTGACATCACCTACTTCAAAACCATGCCAGATCTGCACTCGCAGCCTGTTCTCTTCATACCTGATGTTCACTTTGCAAACCTGCAGAGGACTGGACAGGTATGTGTGGCCTCCCTGCTAGTCATCCCCCTACCCCCATCCATGCACAGGACTAGTAGTGCCTCAAGACAGAAATGCTTCAGATAGTGTTGACCACAAAAATAAAACTCATCTTCCATTCATTAGAGGAAAAGCCAATGTTATTCCCTTCAAAGAGTGGGTTTTTATAGAAAAGAATGTCTCAGGAGAGGATGCGGACTTACTAAGGGGAAGAAGAGAGTTGGCTGATGTTAGTGAAGTGTTGACAAAGCAATGAAAGAGGAAGTAAGTAAGAAGGCTGAAACCTGTAAGAAATGTTAACTTTGTCCTACGGATTAGCCAGATGTTGTAGAGCGCCACCTAATGGTAGAAAAAATAACTACACCCTAACTTCATAAAGTTGCACAAGGGCCAGGCATGGTGGTGCAGACTTGTAATCTCAGTACTTGGGAGGCTGAGACAGGAGGATTACAGGTTCACAGCCAGCCTCAGCTGCTTAGTGAGGCCCTCCGCAACTTAGTGAGACTCTGTTTCATAAATAAAGAATAAAAAATAGGGCTGGGGGTGTAGCTCAGAGGTAGAATGCCCCTGGATTCAATCCCCAGTACCGCAAAAAAATACATACATACATAATACATACATACATGCATACATACATACATAAATAAAATTGCACAAGGGGGAAAATTCTTTAAGTGAGACCTGGTCAAAAATTTTTCCCTTAATAAATTAACAGTTCCCATTGAAATCACCTAAAGAAATATGAGGTTGTAGACAAGATCCCCCTTTAAAAAATAAAACAAAAAACCCAACTCCTATCTTCTAGGTATATTTACAAGTGAAATGAAAGATCTAATATTAATCTAACCTAAGAATCTAATAATTAACTTCTTATGATAGCTCAGGTTTGTAGAATGCTACACAACCACTAAAATTTTAATTATGGAAACTACATAGCAACATGGAAAACAATTAGGATAATGCTCAATGAAAATAAAAAATAGGACACCAATTTGTGTCTATACTATAATCCCAGATATCTAACTGAACTTAAAAGAAGCAAGAAAAATTGCAACATTTTTTACTGGATTATAAGATAAGGTTTATTTTTTCCTTTTTTATTATTTCTCTTATGTGATAAATTAAAATTGTGTGAAAGAAAAATAATCATTTCCTTAAGATGAGCCACAATTCTCTAATTGTGACTAACTTGGTTTAGAACTTTGCATTGATTAGTTTTCTTTTAAACCCAATGTCCTCTGAGGAGAGGTCTGTTTTGAGGAATAGGGGCATACTGACACACCCACATTTTTCTCTCTTTCTGAGTGTGTGAACACACATTGAAATTGACCTTAGTCTAGAAGGAGAAATCAGTATTGGCTTCACTTTCTCTTTCCAGAAAATATTTCATTCCCCAGTCAATGTTCATTGTGTTGTTTCATTATGTGGCAAAACAGTTATTCACCCAGAGTATTTTTTGTTGTTATTGTTGCTGCTTATGATCTAACATGGTAACAAAATATCCATAGCTTTTTCTTATAGTATTTTCTACTAAAAACTAATTTAACATTTTCATCTTGTCTTACTTGTTTGATAAGAACAGGGACACAAAGGGAAAAGGAAGAATTTTATAATTTATCCAGACACCCAACACCTAATTTTTTTTTTAAATTCCCATGTATGTGGTAGTGATTTGTCCTTGCTCCATGATTTTATGGAGCTGGGTTTCCACACCTTCCAGAAGAAGGGATAATTGAGTTAAATTGTTCTTAATGTTTACTGTCATGATTCTGGCTGCAGTTCCGTGTCAACACTGACAACCTGACCTCCTCTCATGGCAAGATTTCTCAGAAATGTACAAAGCTATAAATTAATCTTAAGAGGAAAAGTGACCAGACCTTGGCTGCTGCAGCTGTCAGTCCTCTGGCCTCTCTGGTCCCTCTGGTGGTGAGCTGGGCTCCCAGCTGAGGCTGACTCAGAAGGAAGTGCAGCCTTTATGCTTGTTGGTCTCAATGGTGGCAAAACAGCCCAATCAGCATCGCCCTGGGCCATTGTGTCCTGAAGTCCTGCTATCTGGAGGCCACCTTCACTGAGCCCCAGGGCTTCTCCTGTGACCTTGGATTCTGAGTGAGGGAGCCTGCCCTGAGCTCCTGGCAGCAGAGGAACACTCGGCTGTGCCTTAGAACAACCTGTGACTATCCCATGGTTGATCAACTCGCTTAGCTGAAGGAAGAGACGGTGGCTGGCTGGGGCTTTTCAAGGTTGCCTTACTTGGCAATAGCTTGATGCCTGGAGATCTTCCAGCAGCAGGATGAAGAGGCATTACGGTGGCCTAGAAATGAGGATGGGTAGGAGTTGGCAGACTTTGACATGCAAATTGAGAGCCCACAGTAGCAGGTCAAAAGAGAGACTGATTTACCATAGGGGAAGGGAGGCAGGCAGTGGGGTGTGGCTCAGTAACCATTATAGGCGAGGGTCTTGCTAAAATCAGTTGCATTGCAGCTCTGCACGTGCCAGACCAGCAACTCTACAGCTCACAGTCAGCGAGGCACCCCAAACCATGCTGAGGGCACCTCCGCCATGGTGCAGCTGTTCCTGTTCACCCAAGAACACTGGCCAGCAACTCCCCCATTGTCTCACTAATTTACTTGTGGATTGGAATATTCTTCAAATGATTATCAAAAACTAAGAGGGAATGAATCCACCGTGTGGGCACACTGGACACCTTTAGCCTCACACCTCATTCTGAAGCCCTGATGCCTTTAACAGAGAAGTGATGGAGGAGCTTGGTAGAATCTGGGATTCCTGAAGTGGGTTCCAGGAATGTGCATTAAAAATAAAGTCTCCATATATATTTTAGGCACTCTAATATTTGAAAAGCATGCTTTAAAAATTGTTAGGACCTGATGGCTGATGGGAAGAAATAGGTCATTATATGAGGAGAAATGACAAGGGAAGGACAGTGACAAGGACAGTGAAGTAGAGTCCATTCAAGAGGGCAGGAAGACACTCACGAGAAGGCTGCTTCCATGTTTGGATCACCAACCAGCTTTGCAAAGGGCTGTTACCTTGTCGAGGAGTCAGGCAGGGTAGATGCATGATGCCACATTTAAAGAAACCAGCAAAACATAAGCCACCATCAGGACATTTTTCAGAACAATCCAGTTGTGCGGCCAATGGAACATCCCAGACTCCCTACTCATGTGGGTCATTCCTTATGCATCTAAATGAACAGTTCTGTGTCTACTACATCAGGGTGACATGCTCGGGATGCCACACTGAACCTTGGACTGGAAAAAACATGACTTACCTTCATTGTTTTCTGATTAAGAAAAAAATACTATACAACAATAGCTATAAAAAAATTAAGAGGAAAAAGTTCCCATAGAATTCTGAGCTAGTAAGTGGAATGACTCATTCCAGAGAGTTCCAGGTACCAGGTTTGTTATACAACCAGGCCTGTGCTTGGCAGCAGCCCAGGTGCTACCAGGAGCCTTTGAGAATGTCTGTAGGGAAGGCGTCCCCTAGGCCCAGTCTGGACAGAGACAGTGACCAAGACTGGAATCAGAGGCTCCTTTTGAAGTGAATATATGAATGTTTGATACTAATTGAGGTATTGTTTTTTACCCAAACACAAATGACCCCGAAGCATAAAATTAATTTTTAGAGATAATTGGGTCAAGAGCATACACATACATAGCAGATCCTTTCTGGATTTCTCCCATAGTTCTATAAAATAATAAGGGTGCTTCATAATTTCTTTAATTTGGATTCTGCCTGCTGCTGTGCTGACCACCTAAAGATGTTTGTCCTTGGAGATCTTACTTCTGGCTAAGAATGCCTTCCTGAGCCATATGGCCTTTACCTAAAGACAACTGACTTCTAGACTTCGGTGATTGTGGGATGCCAGGGTAACTCAGACCTGTTTGGGGAGTAAATAGAGGCCTGGGGTTACTGCTGTCCTGTCATGGAACCCATTACCCACCCTCCCCAACAGTACAGTGCCTGGAGTCAGCTTGCCTGTGGACCAAGTGGGATAGGTTGCTCGCAAGCCCTGCTCCAAGAGCCACCCCGCAAGCCAGAGCCTTTCTAAACAATGAATTTAGATCCTACCAACATATTTTCTTAATGTCAAGAGCAAGATTTGGCTAAGGGTCATGGTAATGTGATCAGACTGACTTTAGCTAGAAATAATCAGATTTCCAATTTTATTTCATTAAAATCTAAGAATTAACCCCAGGAAGAATGTCATTAAGCAAATGTGTGTTTTGTCTTTTTAAGAGACACTTAATGCCTTAGGAAAGTCTGTGCATCATGTAATATATTTCCATTTCTTCTCTCTGACCTACAATAAGCCTATTGTTTTGTTCCACAGGTGTATTACAACACGGATGATGAACGAGAAGGGTAAGACACTCAGTTATTTCAACTAAACACCCAAAGTCCATTCTCGTCAGAGGACATGGCACTTTCAGCCCTGGGTAACCTGGGCAGGGAGTGGGATCTGCCTCTCAGCTCAGCACTCCAGAGTGGAGAAAGGGGCCATCTGAGAGGAAGGCTGTGGGAGTGCCTTTCTCCTTCCAAGTCCCTTTTCCTCATTTTCCTTCCTATGATCTCCTTTTGAATAACTGGCTGTTTTTCTAAGTGACCCATCCGTTCCATTCCATCTTTCCATCAACAATCCAGTTACTGAAATCTTCCTAATAGCCCTTGCTATTAGGGCTATTGTTTGATCCCAACACAAGATCAAGCTGAGCTTGAGGCAAGGGCCAAAGGAGACAGTCGGCCCTACTTCCAGTACTAGCTGGGACACATCAATACCTCTTGACACCCTCACTCTAGGCTGGTTTGAATGGGAACTAGGAGGCATGAGAACCTGCTCACTGTCCTTCAGGACTTGAGATGAGAGGTTGAAGGCTCCACATCACACTTTTTTTTTTTTTTTTGCAGTACTGGGGATTGAACCCAGGGGCATTCTACCTCCGGGCTACACCTCCAGTCCTATTTTTTATTCTTTATTTTGAAACAGGGCCTCACTAAGTTGCGGAGGGCCTCACTAAGTAGCTGAGGATGGCCGCGAACCTGGATCCTCCTGTCTCAGCCTCCCAAGTACTGGGATTACAAGCATGTGCCACCACGCCTGGCCACATCACATTTTTGTGTAACAGTGACAGGAGATGTTTTCCATCTTTGTATAGGCCACATGCTCCCCTGAATGTGGTCCTGCAGTCAAATCTTCAAACTGTTTTCTATCCTTAACTTATGTGATAAACATACAAGTCAGAGTGAAGAAAGAACTTTCCAGGTCCTTGAGCTTACCTCTTCATCTAGGCAATGGTAACATTTATACCACATCATGGAGACGTGGTCAGCCAGCCTCTGCCTGAATATTGCCAGTGGTGGAGAGCTCACTGTGTGTGAGGTGGCTCATTACACTGTTGTACGATTCCAGCTCTTAGAAATTCATGTTGTCTGTGGAGTTGGCATCTACCTGCTTTGACTTCTACCCATCAGCTCTCATCCTGCTCTCTGAATAAGCATCATCCTCCCTTGACATTCAAACATCTCTTCTCTCCATTTAACTGTTCTTGGTTAAAATACAGTTTTACCTCTCAACATCTTAATTTCCCTCCAAGGGTCACTACTGAATGTGTTAACAGTCTCCTTAAAACTGACTTTTAGCATAAACATGTGTTCTGAGCTACATGAATTACAGATTACATTGGGATAATTTCTATTTATGGCCTGGGTGCTCTTTTTTCCTTTAAAGTAATCTAGAAGTCTATTCATTTTTAATACTCATTTTATGTTTTTGGTTTGCATTAGATGTGTGTAACTAAAATTTCTAGATCATTTTTCCCCTCCAAACTATGGTTAAAACTGAGCTTCCCTATTCTTATGTAATTAGTATACTTTATTGTAAAACATTTCACAATTGGTGTAAGTGGAGCAGATACTGCTGAGCTCATTCCTAGAGCAAAGGTTGGCAAGTGACAGCCTGAGGACCAAATCAGGCCTACCATCTGTTTTTGAATAATCTGTAAACTAAGAATGCTTTTCATATTTTTTAAAAGTTGAAAAATTTAAAAGGATGATAATTTTGCATGACATGTGAAAATTATATGAAATCCAAGTGTCCATAAATAAAGTTTTACTGGAACACAGCCATGTTAATTCCTTCATGTGTGGTCTATGACTGCCTTGGTGCTATAGCCACAAAATCCAGTAGTTACAACACAGCAGAGACCATCTGGGCCTGCAAAGCCTAAATAATTATTGTCTGGTCCTTTATAGAAAATAGAAAACATTTACCACCTTCTTTTCCTAAGAAAGAATCTCAAAAGAGTCAAATGTTTCCCTTAGCTGGTTAGGGACAGAACTTTGTCCAGGACTTACCTCTATATTCAGAGTTCTAAATATTCTAAATACCTATTAGATTATTCTTTTATTTATTTATGTACTGGGGATTGAACCCAGGGGCACTCTACCTCTGAGCTACACCCCCAGTACTTTTTAGTTTTTTTTTTTTTTTTTTTTGGTGGTACCGGGGATTGAACCCAGGGGCGTTCTACCTCCGAGCTACACCCCCGGCCCTATTTTTTTATACTTTATTTTGAAACCGGGTCCCACGAAGTTGCGGAGGGCCTCACTAGCTGAGGCTGGCCGTGAACCCAGATCCTATGGTCTCCGCCTCCCAAGTACTGGGATTACAAGCGAGCGCCACCACGCCCGGCTTAGATTATTCTTTTACTCTTGGGACATAAATAGCATTTCCAGTGGTTGGAATGAGCAGGAATGATTAACATTATCAATTCTAGTCCATCATTCACATATTTTATAACAGACAGTGTGGCATCATCGTAAGAATGTTGACTCTGAGCTCAGGAAACCCATTTCTACTCCTGGCTGCCGTTTTCCATTGTGAAGTCTTAGGCCAGCTCCTTCATCTCTGGGCTTCTGTTTCCTCGATTTCACATTGAGGACTTTGTATTGAACTATCTCTAAGAACTATCTTTGTATTGAACTATCTCTAGCATTGACATTCTATTTAGTATTCTAAGCAAGAAAAAAAACTCATGAGGAAACATTATCAGGAGGAAGAAGTGCCTGAGATTCAGAATGCTTCTAGATGAACAGACCCCAGTTGTAAATCTATCTCATTGAAAACTGTCCTTTGAAAGCTAACTACATTTAGATGGCCATTGAACTGCTTGTAACTCCATTGGTTTGGCCTCTCTGAGAATTACCCTATATTTGAACAATCATGAGTCCTGAGACTCGAGTTTCGTACACTTAACACATCTAGCATGCATTTGATTGAGCAACATGGGCAGCATTGGAACTTCGTTGTTATTACATAGTAGGTACTTTGCTATTGTTTTCTGTAAAAGTAATAACATTTACTGCATACCTTGGTGAAACACTGAACTAGGTGCCTTATATGCCTTATCTAATGTCTTATTGAATTCTCCCAAATTCCTCTTCATTCATTTGATAATGAAGAAATTGAGACTTCAAGAGATTAGGAAACTTGTTAAAAATCACCTGGCTAGTAAGTGATAGAGGCACGAGTTGAACCAGTATCTAGCTGCACTTCCCATTACCTGCTTTACATATTGTGCCTTATTACCTAACCCTCTCAATTCTTGACCTGTGGCTGCAATGAAGAAACAGAAATATCTGTAGTTCCATTTACAATGATCCTTCTGGAGTCTACTATCCTAGTCATTTATAACTTGCAATTATGAGCTCATAACAGCAATAATAGTTCCTAAATTTCTGTGTTTTTTAAAAAATTTATTTCATCAAGTGAATTCTGTAAACACCCCAAACTAGCGTTAATTAAAGGCTGATATCCCCAAAGAGTAAGCTGTTGGAAATAAATTAATCAAAATTCTACCTCATAATGTGAAAGAGTTTTTGAGGACTTGAATACAAGATGACCTTCTCTTTTCTGAGACTAATAGAGGGGAGAGGCCTCCATTTATTTAGGGCATTTGCAGTAATTAGCATATATAGGTCATAAGCAGAGTCGTGAGATACATAAACTATGTCTCCATGGTGTCCACAACCCTTTTCTGTACTTTTAAGTTTGGCATCTCCTCACCAGGCACCCAATATCTAGTGCAGTTCAGCCTGGCAGGTAGGACACAGAGTTGCCTCGCCCAGCTATGGCCAGAGACTTGCTTCAGATCCCACACTTTCCCAATATTTTTCTGATGAAACTTAGCACTCCTTTATTTGTACCTCAGGGTCTTGCTTTCCCTGAGATGGATTCCACAAGCCAATGGCTGAATATGCTGTTGGCCCTGGGCCATTCTACATAATGACACCTCATGGTGCCATTGGTTGGAGAGTGATGTCAGAGAAAGCACCCTCTCCTTGTCCTCCAGTCCTTGCGTGGTATGAATGCAACCGAATTGACCTGGGCACCAGGAGACCCGCAACATATGCTCTTTTCTTGTGGCAAATGGGCTAGTCACATCTGCCTTCCTTTCTGGCCTTGCTCTGAAAATAAATGAAATAGTTGCATTCAGAGCACATAAAAGTTATTGACTCCTACTGGGTTTATAGATTTGAAAGTGTGCAAAAGCACATTTGACCTCCCAAGAGAAATGCGGTTTATCCAAGATGTTATTTTAAAGGCAAAGTCTGTCATGGCTCAGACCAGGGTGCTATCAAATGTCAACAGAACTGGAAAAATATAAATAAATCTTGCTTAGTGAAGGGGAAAAAAAGCACTAGCTCAACTAGCTCAGGAACCCTCACACACCATGAAAGAGTGATATTTCAGACCAATTACCCATTAGCCTAGTGGCCACTGACTGCTATGTGAATGGATTTTCTAATGTTTTAGTCCTGAGGCCATAGTCACTCCAGTTCCAAAATTGACAGAGTAACATAGCCTGCTTTTATGACGAAGCAGTGAGGAGAAGGCAGAGGGAACAGTGCCCTAAAAGTTTATTACCCCCTTCAACTGGGACTTGAAATTTAGATTTTTCCTCTAGCTATTTTCATTATTTAACATGCTAAGGGATAAAATAAGAGAATGCTGACTGTTAATATTATTTCTCATACCTTTGTTCATCATCATCTCAGATTTATTGAGTAACTTTATCATGAGGTTATTTTCTCAAAGGTGAGGTCTCTGAACACTGTTTCACTTACTTGCTCCATCACCCTGCTTAAGACCCTTAACACGTTGAACCTTCCATCTTCATTGAGATGGAGACAAAATTGGTCCTTTCTCTGGCTGGCTCACAGAGTGTTCATGAGATTTAAGAGATCAAGAAGATGAAATGTGCTTTGTAAAACTCAAAGTCTTAATGTGGAATTTATTGATTGATAACACCCTTTGGACCAGCTGGAGCATGAGAAGATAAATTAAAGCATCATCACCTTCCACGACTAGAGTTAATAGAAATGCTTCTTAGACTGTTCACAGTGGTGTACCATGTGGTCTTTGTACTTCTGGACCCTACCATTAGCTTGACTGAAAATTGATAACTTCCTGGTGACAGTAATGCCAACAGGGAGTTGCAGGGTTTTGCATTATCTGGGTACTTGGGATTGATACAATGTCATCTTCCCATGCAGGGAGCTTTATCGGCATTGATTTTTAAATTAGAGTGGTGGTTTGGACTCTGTGCTCTGTTATGGTAAATGGAAATTCTGACCCCCTTCAAACTGTCTGCTTTATTTAGTCTTCTCCCTATCTGTCTTCCTCAAATCTAACTTGTAATCATCATCTTCCTCTAACACTTCAGGGAATCTTGTGAGTGCTTTAAATATGTGAATTTACTTCTTTCTCTCAACAGCCTCTTTTTAAAACTTAAGGAATTAACTAATTTTTAATGTTTACTTTTAAATTTGCATATAATATTTGTGCTTGTTCATGGGGTACAGTATAATAATTTGATACATGTATACTGTGTGTAATGATCAACTCAGGATAATTAATGCATTTCCATCTCCTCAAATATTATCATTTCTTTGTCAACAGCCTCCTTTTAAAGATAAGGAGACTGTGGCCCAGGGAAATTGAGAAATTGTCCAAGTCCCCATAGCTAGTAAGTTATAAAACAGGGATTTAAACTAAGGTAGGCTGGCCCCAGAGCTCTTGACTTAAGAATTCTGCTGAGCTGTGTGTCTGGCATTCCTTCATGGGCCTAGGAATCTGCAGAGAAAATAAAAATTTCTAAAAACCTGCACATCCTCCCTTGAGAGCATAAAGAATAGTAAGATTTCATTTGGGAGCATTTTCTGGACATCGATGACTTCTGATTTCTGTTCTTCCAGTTCTGTTCCTTTCAAGCAGCCCTTCCCTTTCCTAGTGTGTCTGGAATGGACAGAGACTTTAGGAAGAAATGCTAAGCCATCAGAACCAGCCCAATTGAGGTCACGCAGGGCCTCAGCACCATGGGCTTCCAGAAGCAGGGACTGGAACCTCCCTTGAGGAGGAGGAAAGGACCAGGCAGCTGGGTCTGGGGCCCTAAGGAACTGTCCCTGCTGCCACCTCATCTACTCACCTACCCCGACCAGGGGGAGAGGGAAACAGCAGGAAATCAGTTCAGCATTACAAGTTTCATCAGTGCAAACTTGTGTCCTTTCCAGAATTTTCTCCTGTTCTCCAAGGAGCTTGCAAACCTGGTGTGGTGGTGCACACCTGCAATCCCAGCTACCCAAGAGGCTGAAGTAGGAGGGTCACAAGTTCAAGACCAGCCTGAGCAAATAGCACAACCCAGTCTCAAAAAAAGAAAAAAAAAAGAGATCTACCTAAGGGTCTATAACTTGTAACTCAAGAACGACACGGACACCAGGACTCATTCCTGCTTCCCCTAAGTCCTGATCTTCTGAACAGAAAAGGGGAGACAAGTTAAGGCTGGAGTGGGTAAAATCCAGAGTTCTCACCTTTGTGGGCCCATATTCAGCAGTGCAAATCAGGTCTTAGGTCTGTGCCCTAAAGGTGGTAGAGTGTGTGTTCTGCTTCAAACAGGGATGACTTGACTTGGGATCTGCAAGGGGAAGGAGTTTGGTAAGTGGGTCCAGTTGTAGAGAACCCGGAAAAAGGATAGGGGCTGCCACATACCTGAACTTGTATTTTGACACCCTGTCTGCTCATTTTTTTCAACAGCAGTGTCCTTGTTAAACGGATGTTCAGGCCCATGGAAGAGGAGTTTGGTCCAGCACCTTCTAAGCAGATAAAAGAAGAAGGGATAAAACGAGGTATCTCTCCAGTTGCGTGGCGCGGTTTACATTCCCAGAGTCTCACCTAGAAGAGCTTGCAGCCACGCCTGGCCCCCAGCAGCAGTCCTACTGAGTTTTTATTCACACAAGAAGTTCACGGTCTTCCCCTTTGCGTTAAACTCTGTCCTTTTAAAGATCTTAAGTAAAGTTTGTTCTTTCTGGGCACTGGTTTTTTCCCTTGTCTTGGGAAAATATTAATGAATATACTGACTTATCCAAGAGTGAGACACAAGGTTAAAAAGAAACTCTTGCTGTGTATGTGACAATAATACCTCTTCAGAAGCAGTGACCAAGAGACATTCAATAGACACAAATGGTTAATCTCACACAAATGAGCCTGTTTTCCACAACATTACAACTGACTCATTTCCTCGTACTCGAGGGTCTTATTCCACTTCACTAAGAGGGTGAGAAACGAAGCCTGAGAGCATCAGTGTCTTGCCCAGCATCTCAACTCTGCACACACTCACCTTTCCTCATAGTAAGAGGGAAGCGTGTGTGAGAGCCGTTTCCCCCGTGCCCTGCTGCAGCCAACTCCGAGGGCTGCCAGAGACTTTAGATTTATATGTACTTGACCTTTAATGACTTGCCTTACCATGTTAAACATGAACACAGCCTGAAGTTTTCTGCCATTGAGAAATTTTATTTTTTCCTATTTAATGTAATGGGATTGGCATTAGGTCAAGAGCACCCCCACCCTGTAGCCTGCCTCTGCCCCCTGGAGTTGCATGACCCTGGGCAAGTTCTTCACCCTCTTGCTCCTTGGAGTCCTCATCTGTAAAGTGGGGATGACAAGAGTACACAGAGACTTGCTGTGAGGACAACTATTATTAGGTCTGTATCTAGATGAGTTATATATCATACTTGTGTTTGAGTAATTAGTATTTCAGAATGGAAAGAGCCTACACGCACAAATGTTAATTTAGCAACATTTAAACCTTTAACAAATTCTCTGACCTCACAGGCTCACCACCAAATATTGAAGTACACTTTGAACTCCATTCCTAGATGCCTTTTCTATCCTATACTTTAGAATTAGAGCA
Organism: Glis glis; assembly: GCA_004027185.1. Lineage (NCBI taxonomy): Eukaryota > Metazoa > Chordata > Mammalia > Rodentia > Gliridae > Glis > Glis glis. Next base: position 23,065 of record PVJS01022373.1, read on the forward strand.
GAGTTCTATGGAAATCAGAAATCACACAGGCATACATAATTGTAGCTCACTTCTATATTTAGTGCTTGGTGGCTAGTCTGAAGGCCTTCACATGTTGTGAAGCCAGCACAGAAATTGCCACTAGAAATTGTATTGGGCTGTAATGGAAAGTAAAGCTGTGGCCTTCGAAACATCTAACTCATAGAGACACATGAGGGCGCTGTATCCTACCAGCAATAAGTCTTCCCCCAGAAGTGACCTTTCTGGAAAAGGACAGTGGAGTTACTGAGCCCCTTGCTTGGAGCTTCCACTCTGAGCTGAAGTTTGATGGGCTCAGGGACTTAGGGTCACTGCTAGTTCCTATTTATTTGTCAAAAGTTCCCCGAGAGAGAACGAGCATAATTATCACCAAAGCCATAACTACTAGTTGTTTTGGCTTCAGAGCCACTTGTCGGGTGTCTTGGTTGGAGTCACCCGGGGGCTGCCCCATGTGGCTGTCTGCCTCTAGCCCCGAGTGTCTGGGATGTGATGGTTGTTCTTGCTGCTGTTGGCAGAGTGATTATTCTGACTACTCAGCCGCAGACGCAGAGCTAATGAAAGCTGGCTCCCTGGGCAAGCTGTGGGATGTACTGTGAGCCCAGCATGCCCGCCCATGTGTGGCTGTCAACAAACCCAGCAGGAGGAGGGGAACTGCTCTGGCTGGAGCCCCCCCCCCAGGCCCATCCCCTGGTGCTGAACACCTTCAGGCCCTTCCAGCCTCTCCTGAGGCAAGCATGGCAGAGCCGCCTTATTTCAAAGACAATGACTTGAAAAGAAGGGATTTGTAAAGCGGCAGCACTACTCATTTTAATAGGATGGGTCAGCCTGCTGGAAATTACTTTTTTTTCTGTTGAGAATTTTGAGAAGAAGTTATGGAATTTTTATCTGTAGTAGCCACCAATGTCTTTTTTCCCTTTAACTGTCCTAATCTGGATGCAGCTGGGGTCCTGTATTCTAGTTATTTTTTTGTATACCACTAACATTGACCCTTCTTATAAAAGCCATTAGATGAATAGATCATTTTAGCTGAAATGGTGGCTATAAAATACTCTAGTATTCTAGTTATTTTTTTGTATTCTAGTTATTTTTTTGTATACCACTAACATTGACCCTTCTTATAAAAGCCATTAGATGAATAGATCATTTTAGCTGAAATGGTGGCTATAAAATACTCCTTCCAAAGGACTAAATTTGGAAATCTTTGGAGACATATTCAACCTATTTATTTAATAGATATTTTATTTTCATATTTGATAGAAGAAACTCTAAAATCTCTCTCTCTCTTTCTCTCTCTTTCTTTCTTCCTTTATTTGTCATTCACTAACTGAACATTCACTGGCTGCAGAAAGGAAATTCAGGCAGAACCCCTACGCATTCATGTTGATGGCCTTTGTAAAGCAGCAGCTTTAATGAAGTCCTTGGGGATGGGGGAGGAGGGGAAGGAGAGGTGGGAGTTTGGGTTAGAGCTGATTCCACTTTCTAGCTCCAACTTTGTTCTGGTTGATGGCAATTGTAGCTCAGCAGGTATCTGACTATAGTTGGGATCTAGGCTCATCAGGGTTTTTTGACCTGCGTATTTTTTCCAAGAGTGGTCAGGTACATGGGGCTTTGTTCTTGACCCTCTTTCTTCCCACTGAAGAATCAAAAGTCCCATCACCAGGAGAAAAAAGACTGAAAGGGCAGTCATCTCGTGGGGGCCATAGGGTTGCATCTGAGTGGCAGCTGCAGTTTTTCTGGGAGCCAGCTCCAGCATAATTCCTGCAAGGAAAGAAGAATCAGGGAGGACAACAGCGAGTGGGAGAGGCAGCGGCCAGCAGCTGTGGTGTCTGTCAGACCCTGGGGGAGCAACTTACCCTCTCTGAGCTCCATTTACCCCCTCTAGGAATTCCTGGGGTCCCTATGATCCTTTATCCTGTACATTCTCAAATTTAAAACATTATTTTACAGAGAAATGGATAGAAAAGCTGCATTCCACTTCACTGAGAGCACTAGAACCACAATTGCTTCCTATTTACTTCCAGCAGTTGAGGGCTAGGTGCTTGCCATGCACCAGCCCTGGTGCATGAACTATGCCTGCCACCTGGACCTTATTCACTGACCCCTCACAGCAGCCCTGTGTAATAGACACTGTTGTCTCTGCTTCACAGAAGAAATCTAGACTTGTAGAGGTTGTGCGACCAGGACCCATTGCAGGGAGTCCACCCAGACCTGTGCTGCTCCACGTCCTAAGCGCCTTCCTCCACTGACGGCCCCCTTGCCCTCCCAGGCCTGTGCACCTGCTGATTGTCTGTCTGGGGTCTTCTTTGCCCACCCTCTCAACCCCCTCACCTGCTGGCATTGATGCCCTAAGACCGTCAAGGTCACCTTCCTGGAGCTTGCCCCACCCTTACTCTGGCAAGGTCAGCCCATAAAGCACTCTCTCCTGCCTTTTCCTTCATAACTGTCATTACTGTCTAGCTTATTTGAGGCCCGCCTGTCTCTCCAAGTGGACCGCAGACTCCCTAGGTGCAGGGGCTGGGGCTCTCTGCTACAACCTCAGCTCCTAGCACACACTAGGGGCTCTGGTACGTATTCAGTAATTGTTAAATGAACAACTAGGTAAATAGAAGAAGGTGGTCACAGGAAAGGGGTCATAAAGAGATCACATACTCACCTGGAGAAATTCAAATGTGAACATACATGTCAAAGCACCTTATAGCCTGGTAGGTGTTACCCAGTTGTCAGTTTATCTCATCGAATTGCTACTTTAAAGTCCCTAGACACAGGGCATCTGTGTAGATGTCTCAGTCACCCTTGTATATCATTTGGGCCAGGGGTCTAAGGCTCAACAGGACATGTCACCCTGAGATGCCTGTGTGACAGGAACAGGTACCCTGGAGCCCATGCAGCCACACAGCTATCTTCCCTTCTCTTTCAGTGCTTCTGTATGTGAGGAAGGAGACTGACGACGTGTTTGATGCTTTGATGCTGAAATCTCCCACGGTGAAGGGCCTGATGGACGCGGTAAGCGAAGAGCCCCTTTCAACCTCCTGGAGGCCTGCGGTATTCTCCTTAGCTAAAGCATGTGTTAAAATGCAGCCACCAAGGTGGCTCCAGCATGAGATTTATAAAGAAAAAGGAAAAGCTGAGGTCCGCGGGAGACACTGATCTCTGTATGTCATGGCTTATTAGCATCCTAAGAAGAGAATTTTGAAAAACTGCCAATTCCCTGTCAGTTTAAGGCTAATCACAGTAAGATGTGTGGAGGAAGGTTTAGCTGCGAATTTTCATTTGTTTCTTTTCATGAAACCAAATTAGGTACATTTAGCTTTCAAATATATGCACAAGAAAACCAATTAAGTGTCTTGTTAGTTATGGTAGTGTAATCCAAAATAAAAATACGACCTCTTGGTTAAGGAAAAAATATTGTAGAATCATAGTGGTTAGGTATATGATTCTTGCCCTCCCACCCCTGATCTAGTCTAGCATTACCAAACCTGGGCCTAGGAAAAGTTATTTTATATTTTATTCATGTATTATCCACCCAAATATGACTCTACTTGGAGTATGAGTTCTACCCCCCTGTACAACTATGTTGTAGAAGATTCAGGTTTTTTACAGTGATGGAGATACCAGGATAGACTGCGACACAGTCCAAAATTGCTGGTTGGTCTGGAAAACTGCTACAATGGAACAGCATCATTATACTCTTTGGAGCATCTTGAATTATGGGGCCAAACATTAAAAAGTATAAAAAAGTTCTTATAAGTGAAATCATATAAAGTGATCTTTTGTTGCTGATTTCTTCTGTCCATTGTACTTTTTCTAATGTTCATCCACGTTGTAGTATAAACCAATACTTGATTCTTTCTTGTGGTCGAGTAATATTCCATCGTATGGATATACCACATTTTGTTTTGCAGTTCATCAGTCAATGGGCATTGGATTTTTTCCATTTTTGGCTATTGTGAACAATAAGAACAACCATGAACAAATTTTTGTGTAAACACCTGTTTCCAATTCTTAGTGAGTCCCTTGGCAATTCTGCTTCAGGCAGCAAAGACCATCCTCCAAAAAATACTGTTGGAGGGCTTGGTAATTTTTCTCTTCTCCAGGATTTTTCTTTGAAATGGAGTTTGTTTCTATTGAATCTGCTCCACATAAAAGAACAAAAACGGAAGTGAATGCAGCAAAAAATATGATCTATATCTCTTCAATTGAAAGGTTCTAAAAATGACTCTAAGGTTGCCAGAGGGTAGACTAATGAGCTAGAAGTCTATATGATCTTCAGACCTCTCTGGGCAATTTTGGACAATTTCATGCCCCAATCTGGCTTTTAAGACCATATTGCTGAAAATGACTTAGCTAGGGTAGTGGTGAATATGAAAGTTACCAACGCAGCTGTTTCAAATGCGTATTCTCAGTCCTCAACCCTGGAGATTCTGCTTCTGCTGAATGGGAGGTGGAGTAGGGTGAGGGGCTTGGGGATCAGGAATCTATTTACAGTGAGCTCTTCAGGGCATTCTGAAATGAACTAGCTATGGGAACCACTGATCTAGACCAGTTCAGAACTGATTTGGTATTCTGTGATCCTGCTTCTGTCTTTGGTGTCTTGTCTTTCCATAACATCTGGCCAATTTTACAAGTGTTCTATAGATGTGATCTCACTGGACCAGAGAGGAACTAAATGATACCTCTACTCTTACCCAAACAGCAGACCCAAACCTCTGCCTAAACTTCCCACCACAGCAGCATGTGGCTCTTGATCCCTTTAGGGGGAGCTCATAATACCTCCTCTTTCTGGTTAGATGGGGGGCAGAGGATAACATCCTTTGACCCTGTAAACTACGGAGAAGTCATGTTTGCTAGGCTCTGGTCAGATTCCTCTGGGCAATTCTGACTTCATCTCTCCTTCAAGTGTGGAAAGAAAAGGTTTTATTCAAGCACCCACACAAGCTTTCTCCTTGCTTCCTGAGTTATGCAAATGGGAAAACTGGGCAAGAGGAGCTCCTTCAGGACCCTCAGGAGATGCAGGCTGGTGGTGAGCTGCAAAGGAATGATGTGGCAGCCCTGCAACTTGGGAGTGATCACTGGGGACTGCAGGCTCTGTTGAAGTGAGGACTTGAACATGTAACGAAGATGGTAGAATTCTTAAGAACACTGGGTCTTGCTCACTGTTATTGTATCCTGAGTTTATTTGAGGTCCTGGGTGGGGTAAGAAAGTATTCCTGCCAGTCTGGGTTCTCTGAGGACCAGAATCTCACTAGTGTATGACATTTTATTATAGTGACATTTACCAATATACATTTGTATATTCTAATATAGATGTGTGTATGTAATATACATAAACCATATAATGCAATAAATATATGCACATTTGCATTGTAGTGTATACATGCCCATATATATAACAAATATAAACAATAAATTATACAGTCATTCCTCAGGATTCAGAATTGGTTCCAAGACCCACTCCAATACCAAACTCCATGAATGCTCAAGTCCCTTCATATTTGCATAAAACCTATACACATCCTCCCATACACTTTAAATCATTTCTAGATTACTTACAATACCTAATGCAATATATATAAATAGTTGTACTGTACTACTTAGGAAATAATAACAAGAAAAAATGCCTGTATATGTTCCAAACAGACATAACTTTTTTAAAAAATAGTTTTGACCTGTGGTTGGTTGAATCTGTGAACACAGAACCTGCAGATATGGAGGGCAGCCTGTACATATGTGTATGTTTATATTGGTGAATAACACGTGCATATTGGTAATATGTGTGTGTTTGTATAAAACAAGACCCATGTACACATGTGTGCTTAGAGGTCACCTTATAGACTGTTGCCTCAGAAAATCTGTTTAAATTCTAACAGTGCCTTTTATTAGCTGAGCAAGTTGCTTAACCTGTTCTTCATCCTTCAAGTGAAATAATAGTAGTACCTACCTCCCAGGGTTGTTATGAGGATTAAGTGAGATTATAGAGATATAAAACACCTGGCCCCTGGCATATGCTAAGTCCCTGGTAAAGGTTAGCCTTCATTACCAAACCATCATTTTGAGTAGGTGTCATACCTACTCTAAGCATTCAGTGTGAAGGTTTCCTCTTCTGGTTCCTCAAATTCCAGATTTCTCAAATACTCAGTTTCCTATTGTCCAAAAGGTGGGAAGTTATTTCAGCTTGCGGTTCCATTATGGAATATCCCATTAATTTGACATGTCACAGGAGGCATGTTGCAGTGGAAATGGTGCAGGTGTCTAGCTCTGACATTAGTGATGATGCAGCTCCTTCCACAACAGGTAGATTTGGGTTGCTTTCCAACAGAGAACCTGCTCTTACTTCTGTTGAACTCAAAATTCCCTATCCTCAGCCAGGCGTTACTTAGATGTAGAAGAACACTCATAGTGGAGGATAAAGAGCCATAAAAGTTTTCCATTTTTTTCATTTTCTAAAAAAGTAATTATTGGAACTTGATGGTGAAGTGTGGATTTGTCATCTAGAGAGAATAGAGCACTGTTGCCACCCTTCTCTCAGGTGGGAACTGAGGTTTGAGTCAGAAGTTGCCACATCAGGCAGATTCGTGAACAGTCAGGGGTGGTAGCAGTGTTTCTGTAGCTTACACAGATTTCCTACAGCCTGTAAGTCAAGCCGCTTTACAGGGTGGACTGTTTCTGTTATCTAGAAATTGGGATACTCTTAGACTTAGCAGACATTATACTTTTCCTTGAGATATTTGTGGGTTTGCCCTAGAAATCTCTACATGAGATAAAGGTCATGGGTCTACCATATACACGCACATTGCAGGAAGAAGAGGAAGAGTGGGTTGGGGAACTTGATTGTCTTATATTCAAATCACGGCTATGTCTTCTTGAATATTTAAGTCTTAGACTCATTGGTTTCTTCCTGGTGAGATGTGGAAAATGCCCACTTTGGAAAACAGTTTCATTTGTACTGCCCTTTACCTTTCACTATGTTGAAAAGAATCTCTTTCCCAACAAAGGGGAGTGGAATTATCATTTAATCTATGACAAACTGGGTCACTTTTCTGTAGTACACACTGGATGATTCTTCTTATTTAATGGTCCCGAACCTCTCATACCTGCCAGAATCTCATTATCCATAAGAATCTAGACACCAGATAGAAAAGGAAAAAAGTTCTCCATCAGCCAATGTTGCTGAATAGTCTCTTACTCAGCATCATTTGGAGAAAATATACTATTTTTAATGACTGAACAGTTTTTAAATGTGAAAATGTCGAAGTATGTTAAATGAATGTTTGTTATATGCAATTTTCTCTATTTTAAACAGCAATGTTTTAAAAATTTTTTTGTACTTCTAAGTATATTTCTGCAGAAATATGAGTGAGGTGGTCCATTTTTTACATATACTTATTGATTATATTTTCTTATGTGAAATGCTTTCCCATGTTATTCATGTTATTTTCTTTTTTCCCCCATTGAATTGTCAGAGGTTATTTATTTTTTCTTGATTTACAGTTCTGTGTGTGTGTGTGTGTG
>PVJS01022374.1:0-13159 GCA_004027185.1 Glis glis
AGTACTTTGGGAGGCGGAGACCGGAGGATCCAGGTTCGCGGCCAGCCTCAGCTCTCTCTCTCTCTCTCCCTGTCTCTCTCTTTCTCCACTTAGTGAGGCCCTCCGCAACTTCGTGAGACCCAGTTTCAAAATAAAGTATAAAAAATAGGGCCGGGGGTGTAGCGCGGAGGTAGAACGCCTCTGGGTTCAATCCCCGGTACCACAAAAAAAAGAAAAGTCACCGTGCCATTCTGCAATGTCACTCTGGATAAAAGAAAATATTTATTATAAGTCAATGGAATAGCATCATGATGATAGCTTAGAGTTCATCTTCTAATCCTGGAATAACACAGCACAGCAATGAGGATTTTTTTTTCTCTTAATAGTAATAGAATGTTATAGAGAGCCAGGCATGGTGGTGCACGCTTGTAATACCAGTGCTTGGGAGGCTGAAATGGGAGGATCGCAGGTTCAAGGACAACCTCAGCAACTTAGTGAGACCCTGTTTCAAAAATAAAAGAATAAAATAGGGCTGGAGGTGTAGCTCGGAGGTAGAATGCCCTTGGGTCCTATCCCTAGTACCACACACATACACACACACACACACACACACACACACACACTCACACACACACACACAAAGAAAAGAGAAGAGAAGAGAACGAAAAGAAAAGAAAAAAAGAAAAGAAAAGAAAAATGAAAGTTATAGCGGGTGATAAAACTTAATTCTCTTCTAAAAATAATTTCAGGTGGGTTTTTTATTTTTGTTTTTGTTCTTTGACTATGGGTTGAAGTAGTTTAGCTTCTTCTACCTAATAAAATTGAGAACATGTTTGCTTTCAGATTTACAAAAGAAAGGGAAAAAATCTTCTGATTATAAATAAATATTACAGAATAATTTATGTTCAGAAGTCTCAGATGTACAGGTATCCTGTTGATACTGAATTTGATAGTATGCACATTTTTAAAAATCCTTACTAAGGTACATGGTCTATATGGGGATTAGGTTTAACTTAATTTTCTGATTTTTTTTCTTTGAACAATTAGGCTGGATTAATCTTCAGAGTTTCTTTGAAAGATTAAAGAATGACACAAACTATACCTAGGTCTTTAAAACTGTTACAATAATGAAAAAAAAAAAGACATACCACAGGGCATAGGACTGAGAGCCATCAAGAAGCACAGGAGCACAGGAAGGAACCACAGCATTTACTAACACGGTCAGCCGAGAACATAATTGCCAAAATAACCTTGAAAGGGGGAGACGGTGCTGGATACTGTAGTGGTGATTACCCCAATTTCAATTACACTGCTTTAAATGGAATGAAATAGGGCTCTAACTCGGTTAATTAACAAGCCTACCCACAGGTGATCTCAAAATGCCCCGTGTAGAACTCCTATTAATGCAGAAAAACACACATGCCTAGAAATGGCACGTCTGCACATTTAACCCAATTATGCCGTTTACAAGAGAATGAAGTGGAGTTCTTTTATTTTTCCACAAGGAAATTATAGTAAAGGGTGAAGGGAGAAACAGGAAGGAGTGGGGCAGAAGGAATCTTGCATACATTAATAAATAATGATCTAGAGGCAGTGCCTTTCTTGAATTAGTTCATTTTAGGAGGAATAAAGGGGCCATCCCACTGGGTACATTTTCAGCAGGGATGCCTGCCTGGCTTATTTTGATCTGCACCATGATGTGGTTTCAATTAGCAGTAGCACTTACAAGACTAGGAGCAGTCATTGTACCAGAAAATATGAGCCTAAAGGGTTTGAAAGACACTTTAGATGCATGCAGGGTGCATACAGGGGATGTCTGCGCTCCCTATGTTTCAACCTCTCCATGGTTGACCAACCGTGTCCTTAGTAGTCTCTTTAGGTTTTGAGAATTTGAGTTTGGTGTCTTATCACATCTATACCGGGGCCTCTAAACTTTATTTTACTTGTTAACTCAGCTTTGGGCAAAGTTAAGAGAGGACTTCTTATATTTCAATAATATAAGCTTGGAGGTGTTTGGCAATAGAGAATCTATAATACACCCATAAATGAACTCAAATCCACTGCTGATAATTCAATGAAATCTTTGCATATAGGAAGGAAGGCTAAGGAAAGAAGAGATTCATGGCACAACTGGTCTCCTAGGATACAAGAAAATAAAGCAAAAAAAAAAATCCATAAGAAAGGACTGTTTTCAATGATAGTTGCTCTTCCTGAGACATTCCAAATGACTGATTAGGGAAACCTGACACAAAAGAACCCCAACTCCCCAACTGAAACAGCAGCTCAGCTTGTCGGTATCTCTCAAGATGCCTCGTGGTCTTTGCTATGGCTGCTTGTAAGAGTCAGTACCCCAGGGGTACAGATTTCTTCTGAGTGTTCTGTCTCTCTTAGGATATGACCTACCACCTGGCATGTGGCCATAATTTGCTTAGGACCTTCAGATCCAAAGGTTGTACACACTTCACAAAAGGTTAAATGAATCAAAGAGATCTTTGTGAAAACAATGTGGATTACAAAAACACATGTCACAGTACAGAGTATAATGTAAATGAATTCAAATACCTGTGCTAAACTTATTTACCTGTTACCCATAATTGCATAGCTCGTGGGTCAGAAAATTGTGGCTCCTGGGCCAAACCTGGTCTACATACTGGATTATCTGTCTACCTACTAGAACACATCGTCTACGTACTAGAACACAGTCTCAGGTTATGGATTATCTGTCTGCTTTCCTGCTAGATGGGAAGTAGCTCAAAAATATGACCCCAAATCCACAAAATATTTATTACCTAGCACTTTATGAAAAATATTTGCTAATACCTCATGTGACTTATTTTTCATTTAGAGAAAAATAAGATGCTCTCTTTAATCAATTTTGTCTGAATCATTATGCTTCCAACAAAAAGAAAAGAAAAAAGACAAAGAAGAAAATCTTTCACATGTATACATTCAACTTTCATGTAAACAGGTGTGAAACAGCTTCATACAACAAAAGCTCAGCAGACCATGAGCATGTAACTCTTAGAGGCACTATAGTCCATAAGGAAGCTGTAGGTGTGGGAAATCAGGACAAAGCTATTAAGCAAAGGCTGCAAAGACAAGAGAGTGACACTTCCTGCCTCTACCCTTCCTGTAAGTTATATTTCCCACACTAGAACTATAATATCTATGAAAACCAAACTCAAATAATGGACATTCTCTCCTGAAAGCCCTCTGGTGGGCTTTCACTGCCTGTCTCCTACATTCTTGCCCAACCAATATCCCTTAAGTACTGCCTCTACCTTGCTTGTTTCCTGTTCTCAAACATTCAGTGGTATGCTCAACATCCCCATGGTAAGATTAAACTTTTCACTTTGAAACCTGCCCACCCTCAAAACTACTTTGTGTTTTGCAGACTTGGAGCTCTCAAACTGACTCTATACCCGACCCTGTTCCTTTAAGGTTCATGATGGCAGCATGGTACAATGAGCAGGTTAGGATATCTTCCAGCAATCACGGTGGTTGAATAGAAATCTTGGCTTCTCCATGCAAGGAGGGTAGTAGGCAATTACTGTAGCAAGCAGGTTACTTAAGCTCACTAAACCTGAGTTTCCTCCTATGTAAGATGAGTGTATTCATTGTAAAAATGTGTTTTGTTTGGATTCAGTAAGATTAAGCAAAGTAATATCAACCATGGGGCCTGAACCATACTAAATGTTTTCACAGTCAACATTAGCACCTAGGGTAGAGAATGTGTCTGATAGCTTTCCTCACTACTAGCCAGAGTCTACTGATACTCTAGGACCAACCTCTTGTATCCTCTACTTCTACGACAACAGTTCTTAAGAAGCTCTCTGCCTTTGCCATAATATTCCTTAGTGTTCATGTGTTTTATTTTCCTGATTGATTATCAGTCACTTGTGGGCAGAGAGTATATTTTATCTCGAGTAGGCGCTATGGTGCCTGATGAAGCACTGCACAGACTGTAGTCTGCTAAAACTGCTTTATTGTGGAGCATCCTGAGGGGCTAGAGGACCAGGAAGGGCATAGGTAGCTCATTACACTTCTCTGATTCACATCTCTTGTCACCATTTACCCACATATGTAGACCTTTGATGACAACGACTAGGGGTGGGACCTGGAATTAGAGCAAGGTAGGGTCAGAAGCTGTAGACATTAGCATCATCTACACAGTGTGGTCCAGTCTTTACCATCATGACCTCTGATAAAAGATGTGTCTACCAAGCCTTAGTCTTCATCTCCTGTTCTCCACATAACTTCTATAGATTCCAAGGATTTGTTTCCTCAAAGAATAATTGTATTATATCTGTCCAGATGGCACACAGGTCTGTATTTTGACAGGATAAAGGGCAAAGGTATCCCCTAAATCTATTAATGCTACAAAAAATGACATTTTGCAGCAGAAACAAATTTCTCTTCAGTCCTTGAAAGCTTTTGTTCCAGGAATAGAGATTATAACCTAACTTAGTCCCAAGATGGTTACTCATGATATATTAAAATTGACATTTAACAAAATGTGCATTAAAGAAAGCATTACATTATGAAACAGTACTGAGAAATAGCACCCATTTCCCTTTTAATATTGATGAAATAGCAAGTGATTTAGAACCAATGATATAAGCCTGCATTCAGATTAGTTTATTTTAATATGCTTAAAGCTATATACATCTAATATAGTAAAAATAATGTTATTCTGAAAAAATCCTTGCAGAGATATATAAACTATCCATATGAGTACATAGTGACAACTTTTAGTCTTGGAGATAGATGCATATGTAGTATGAATTATGCACATATATGTAATGAATATTACAATGCATGTGTGTTTTATATGTTATAATTTAAAATATATGTAATAAATTGCAAAAATACCTGTTAAATGAATTTAAAATAATCTTCCAAGAACGCATACAGTGAAACTTATGTTAAAAATGTATATACATTTTTGTCTTAGATTTGTTTTCTTATTGAACACACTTTATTTTATTTACTTATTTTTTAAATTCACTTAATGTTAAACACTTGAACTTTTACCTTGCACCTGGAATATATTCACTTGCAATAGACCACCATTTGGGGGGAGCACTGGCGATTGAACCCAGCAGTGTTCTACCCCTGAGCTACAACCCCAGACCATTTTGTCTTTTATTTTGAAACAAGGTCTCACTAAGTTGTTACACATCCTCCTTGAGCCTCCCATTTCAGCCTCCCATACAATAGATTACCATGATCATGATATTAGGAGCAAAGGTTTATCAGATATTAATGACAATATGTTATTTCTCTTAGTTAAGAAAATGAATCCAATTCAGAAAGGTTTGTGGGGAAAATGAGGTCTTTGTAATGCCCCTCCTCCACACACATTCACACACCTACACACATATCAACCAATCATTGGATATGGGCCACCCCTGAAGAGGAGGTGTGTCCTAGGATGGGGTGGTTTCTCACCAGCTAAAGAAAATTGGCAAACAAGCATTCAACTGAGAAAATTCAGCCTCCCACAGCTGAGGGGTGGCACCCAACTGTGTGACACATCCCAGAATCCACTGCTCTGGCCTTGTTAGATGACTTACTAGAAGGCAAACCTTTGTGTTTTCTGTATCTACTTCCATATATGCACCGACATTTTGCTGTATGAATCTCCTATGACCGAGCTACTGTCACCACTTCTTCTATCCACAAACTTTCTAAAGTCCTCGAAACTCTTCATGGAATACTGTTTCCTCCTTTAGTCTGAAACCAGACCCATCTAAGAGCATGACTTCTTCTCTAGTGATGACCACGTATGTTCCCTTATCCAGTTGGCACAGGCTAATTCAGATGCATCAACATTATCTTCCATATTCACTTCCAAATCTTTCCTTCTTCACTCTTTGGAAGCTCATAAAAATGGGCAGTTTATCATCTACTCTTGCTGCTTTCTGCTAGATAATGAAGTCCTTGTCACTGCCTCACAAAGATGCCAGCATGACCTCCTGGAATATTCTATACCCCACATGCTGGCACCATTCAGGATGGTATTGTATCCACATTCACAGTTTATAAATACTCTGTTCATACTTATGGTGTGGTCCAAAGACCAGCAACGTTCTGTCTCCTGAGAACTTTGGAGAAATTTAGAAACTCAGACCCTGCAGAGCTACTGACTTTGAAACCAAGTGTTAGTAAGATCCTGGGGTGCTGGATGTACACAGTGAATTCAGAGAGGCTCTGCCCTTGACTCTCTGTTCCTTGACTTCGTCATCTCTGGCCTTCACACGCTGTCTGCTTTAGGACACCTGTTCTTTGTGTTGAAATATTGAGACTGCTAAACTGTTTGTCTCTTAATTTTTTCTCTCCCAACTGACATACTTTTCTTGTTGTTCTTCCTCATAAAACTCATGGAAGGACTTGTAACTCTATTTTTCCAGATGATATGTTCCCTAAATTGCTAAATAGCATCCATAATAGTACTAGTAAAATAGAAAATTATCAGTGAGTCAAGCAAGCCTGGGAGAGAGGTGTTCGGTGCTGGGGCTCGATGCAGTCTCATCTGACTTTCATCTTCTTTGAAACTAAAGATGATGAATTAAAATTGAAATAGATGCTTCCTATTGGCATTGTTTATAGCTTATGAAGTAATTTCACATATACTACTCATTTAATGATAAAAATAAAGCTGTATAGTAAAAAGACTTTCATTTTATTGATTATGTGGTTCACATTGAGAGAAAAAAGGTGTGCAAGCTGTTTGGGTCTCATAAGCATCCAGCCAGGGATTCAATCTCAGATCTTCAGAACCCAACTTCTGCATGTATCTATGGTGATTAGAATGTGACCATTAATTCTGGAATTACATATCTATTAGGAAATCATGTAACTTGATGCTAAAAAAATTACCTTATACTTCTATAACTTGAACTTGCACTCCCTAAATAAAAGAATGTATTTTAACTTTACACTGTAATATAATTTCATTTGCTGGAATATTATGGAGTGAATTATTTAAGTATCATAATGCAAAATATGACAAAATACAGCTTTAATAGCATTGACTTTTTCCATTCTTTTGTCTATGCAATTCTATTTTGGGGGTTTTGGGGGAAAAACCCAGAAGCATTCTACTGAGCTACACCTCCAGCCCTATTTCATTTTTTAAAATTTTGAAACAGGGTCTTGCTAAATTGTAGAGGATCTTAAGTTGCTGAGGCTGGCCCTAAACCTGCAATGCTCCTGTCTCAGCCTTCGAAGAACTGGGTATAGGCATGCACCACTACACTTGACTTGTCTGTGCAATTCTTGAGAGTATATATAAATTATCTATTTATCCTCTTGTTGTTGTTGTTATCTAGCAGTAGGCTTGCTTGTCAGTTTGCTAAGTCTGACTTAATGTTTGACACAGATGGTGTGTTAGGCAGCTTTACGCTACTATAACAAATATCTTGAAATAAATCAATGTATAAGGAGACTCATTTCAATTCATAGTTTTGAGGGTCTTACTTGATGATCTATTGGCCCCATTGCTTTGGGCCCATGGTGAGTTAGCACATCATAGTACGAACGGATGGTAGAGGAAGCAAGACCATTTACCTCATAGCCAGGTGTGAAAAAGAGAGAGGAAGAAACTGGCATCCCATAATCCCCTTCAGGGGCACAATGTCAATGACTTCAAACATCCCACTAGACCCCACCTCTTAAAGGTTCCTACCACCTTCCAACAGTGCCAAGCTGAGGAGCATGTCTTCAGGGGATATTCCAGCCCCAAAGTATAGCAGATGGATCAAAATATTGGTTCATTGGTTTTAATTATTTTATAGAGCTAATTTTTAAATTTTCTATGCTAGGAACCAAGAATCAAAAGGCATAATCTTTGTTACCATTCATATAGAACGTGTGGATATATCCAAGTTAGCTATTTTATTTCATCAAACATGTTGAAGTGTCCACGCTCCATAAAATACATCCTTAGGTACTGTGACCAAAATGTTCAATAAGAAGTCATCTTGTTTCCAGGGAATTTATAATCAAGAGTGGGATGAAGCAATGTAAACAATAATAGAGGTGTTGATAATGACAACAGAGTAGAAAGTAACATGCCATGGGGCACACCTGTAATCCCAGCACTTGGAAGGCTGAGACAGGAGAATTGCAGGTTCGAGGCCAGCCTCAGCAACTTAGCAAGACCCTGTTTCAAAAAGAAAAAATTAGAAGGGCTGTGGGTGTAGCTCAGAGGTACAATGCCCATGAGTTCAATCCCAAGTACCAAAAGTGGGGGTGGGGAAGAGAAGAAGAAGAAGTAATTCAAAGCTCAAACTTGCCAAAAGAAGGAAGCTTTAATTAAGGATGGCAACAAAGGCTGAGTAATTGACACAGAAAAGAGTATTTGGTGTGAGTCTTGAAGAGTAAAAAGCCACAGTGAAGGGAAAGGAGTTTTATTCAGTGGGGGAAAAATAAGGTCATGGTTCCATTCCAGGATAGAATGGAGGGCTTGAGCCATAGGGTAGGACTGACAACCGAGAGAAAGAGAAGGAAGTTAGAGTAGCTGGTGAGGATCTGGTGAGGGTCATTTGGGGTCAAACCATAAAGTCAGACAATGCATGACAAGAGAGTGGATATTCAGGTGTTGGTTTGCCGGTAGTGGTGGCATTACGAAATCTGAGAAGAATGTTTGGGATAAATTAAAATAGGAACAATAAAGATTGAGAAAATAAATTAGGATATTATTATTCATAAAGACACTATGGAGGCCTAAAATAGAGAAGTGTCCAATAGAATGAAAGGAAAATATGATTTGAAAATCCTTTCAGAAGTAAAAACAGTAAGATGCATTCATTCATTCCACGTGAGGAAAGCAGAGAGAAACCAAAGAATACTACATTCTCTGGATAGATGAGAGAAGTTGCTGTCCAGTACTACTCTATGAGCAAGGGCCCCAAAATACAAACTCAACACTTCAGTCTCTGAGATTGTTATCCAGGATGTCTGGGATGATGCTAGAAGTTTTCATTTTTACAATCTCCCCAGCTCATACTTATTGAGTCGACCCCTTCCATAGGCCTGGTGGCCAGCCATGTTGATGACACTGAGCTAGTCCATCAAAAGACACTGTTTCCAGTTTTACAGGGAGGATGTGTGCACACTACTCTAGGAGAAAGATGATTATAATCTTTGTGAATGGCTTATTTCATAAATTCCCATGAGAAAGCCAGTCTTGAAAACCCAAGGAGGGCTAATGACTTTTTTTTAATAAGCCCTTATTCTGATGCCTTTTCTTGCCCTCTATTAAATACAGAGATATGTGTGGGTCATCTACATGCAAAGTCTTATGTTACTACAGCAGAAGATAAACACAGTGATTTGGCAAAGGTAACAAATGAAAGCAGAGCCTTACTTATTCATTTATATGATGTACACTTTCATGTAGAATAATCTTAAAGAAATAGTTTTAGAGAGTTCATAAGCCATCTGGAATACAAAATGTAAGTACAGGTTCTTTATTAAATTTTAATCAGGGTACAACCTAAGTTCGTAAAATAAATTGCTGATATATTTGATTACATAAAAATTCAAATGTTCCTATGAGAAGGTCTCCACAATCAAGGTTACAAGATAATCAACAGGCTAGGAGAAACATATACACTGTATAAAAGAAGCAAAGATTCTCATTAGAAGAACTTACTGGAACCATAAAGAAAAACAAAGATCCAAAACAGGAATGGAGCCAATGCCTAAACAGGCAATTCACAGAATAAAAATACAAATGGCCAAGAAAAGTAAGATTTGTTCAACCTCAGTAGTAGTCAGAAAAGACAAATGAGGAATCAATATGAGATTTTTTTTCCAGAATATTGCCAATACATTTTTTTTTGAGGTACTGGGATTGAACCCAGGGGCATTCTACCTCCGAGCTACACCCCCAGCCCTACTTTTTTATTCTTTATTTTGAAACAGGGTCTCACTAAGTTGCGGAGGGCCTCACTAAGTAGCTGAGGCTGGCTGCAAACCTGGATCTTCCTGTCTCTCAGCCTCCCAAGTACTGGGATTACAAGCATGGGCCACTATGCCCGGCTGACAACACATTTTTAAATTGATGAGAGTGTTTGAAAGAGTATACAAAAAAGTAGTTTATAAATTAAAAATGCATATTACCTTTAGGTTGTCAATTCCAATGCTATCTAGCCTCTAAAAACTACTAATAGGTATGGTACAAGATGTATATCTAAGAATGTTAGCTTCAGCACTATTTATAATACCAATAAAATGGGAAATAACCTAATTATGTATCAATGATGTATTAATAAACTAAATCATGAAGCATTATGCATCAATTCAATGAATGAGGTAGATTTTCTAGATCCTGGTAAGAAAAGATTTCCTTCATATAGTAAGTGCAAAAATCAATTTGCACAGTGATATTATATATAGTATGAATTCATATATTTTTAAATTTATGATTTTGTGTAAACATGTACTCATGCAAAAATGTCTTACAAGGGCTAGATGAGTATAGAATACTAGTGGCTACTTCTTTGGAAAGGAAATAATTTGGGGAAGTGGGAGTTCATGAGAGATTTTCATTGTTCAATCACTATAGCCCTGCATTATGTAATTTTTTTTACAAAATCTTCCTAACATGGAAGAAAACAGTAATGCAGTAAGGTTAAAATCTTCCTAAATGAAGAATCAGACCTTGATTATCACTGCTCTAATGGTAAGGAGAAAAACCCTGAACTGCCCTGCTATACTTATCTTAGAGCACTGTGGCACACACCTGTAATCCCAGTACTTGGCAGGCTGAGACAAAAGAATTGCAGGTTCAAGGATAGCCTCTGCTATTTCAAAATAAAAATAAAAGGCTGGGGGTGTAGCCCAGAGATAGAATGCCCCTGGGTTCAATCCCTAGTATCACAAAACAAAAACAAAACAAAACAAAAAAGAAAACACACACACATTGAGATGTAACTACTTTCTGATTAAATAAAGTATATAGAATGTGGAGATTTTGAATTGTGATTTGGACTAAAAACTAGTTTGCTTGTTGCTGTTAATTGTTTTTTTCTTGTAAAACTTTAACTGCTCAAAGTTGATATAGTTGTATGTATCATATGTACTTTGTGTGTGTGTGTGTGTGTAACTAATTATCAGGCAAATTAAAATTATTACACGATGCCTTTCCCATTCCATGTAAATAAACCCCTTAACTTCATTTTATTTCTAGGTTTAAAGATCAAATCTCAGGCCCTGAAAGGACTGTACTTCACACCCGGTGGACACCCAGCTATCCTTCTGTGTTTGTTGTGAGATTAATACCAGCGTGGATGCTGGTGAAGCACTCAGGGGTCTTTCCACACAAGTGGACCCCTCCACATGTAGACCCCTAACAGGTGGTCTCTTGTCCTAGCAACTTACATTTTTAATACCTTGCCCTGTTACCCACAGAAAGGGAAGTGCTTCCCAAATCCCCAGAGAGCTTTAAACTTGATTTCTCAGGTTAGTCAGACTCACAAAAAAAATTATCTGCCTTTCTCAAAGGGGGGCTTCTCCGCATGAAAATGTCCCCCAGTGCGCACTCCATCCTATGATGCTGCAAGTGTGTATGTGTTTGTGTGTGTGTGTGTGTGTGTGTGTGTGTGTGTGTGTGTGTGTGTGGTTTCTGTGGGAAGGGAAGGATCGTGTAGTGGATAGATAGCATTATTCTTTAAATATAAGTAGACATAAATAAGCATATATTAAAATATATACGTGCACGTTTTTTTCCTCCTGCACCGAGGCGGGTCTCTTTCTATTTGATCTTAATCCCTCTCCCCCGCCGGCGTGGCCCGGGAGCACCCTCTCTTTGTACTAAATGGCTGGCAGTGCGAGACATTCACACTGTCCCCTTTGATCACCTCGGAGCTGTCAACCGGGGCTGCTGTTTTCCTCCCAGCTCTTGTTCCTGCCTAAAAGTGGAAGTAATGCCCCCTGAAAGAAATACCCTAGGTGTCCCGCGAAGCATCAATCTACTGCTTCTATGTCTTCTGTTTCCTGAGGCCCACCCTCCCCGCTTGAACAAATCCCCTCTTCCTCCCTCCTCCCTCTCTGCAGAAACCCAGTTCCTTTTGAGACACCCTCCGCTGGGCGAGTGTGACCCCCTGGGCCCTCGCTGTCTGAGAAGCTACCACCCTGCCAGACGGGGGAGGCTGCTCCCCGCCCCTGCGCCCCGGCGCATCCTGTGGGTTCCGGCCTCGCAGGTTCTACCATTTGCTTGAACCAGCAGACAAGCATTATTTTCTTCTGGGTGCAGCTTTTTGCTGAAGCCCCCCAACCCCCAGTTCCTCCGTTTCCCTCCCCCGCTAGGGACTTGGGATAGCCCTGTGGACTCCCTGGGCTTGTGTTTTGGACTTCGGCTGCAGGAAAGGCTCGGCATCAGCTGGGAGCGCTTGCAAAGGCGGCTGCTTCCAGACAGGGCGCTGAACACAGTTTGCAGCCCTTCTTCCCGATTCTTGTTTACAGCTGAGATTATAAGCAATCTGTGTCCCCTCTTATCATCGTGTCAGGCAGTGATGTATAGTTTGTAAATATTATTCAGAGGAAATAATTTGCAAAGACAAACAATTGGAAGCGAACTGTATAGACCATGAGGTTTGTCTTTAATGTGTTTACCAGAAGGACAGGGGAGGGGGCTGGGGAATGGGAAAGAAAACTAGAGGGTGGGCAGTGGGGCGGGGGATGACTCCAAGGATTCTGATGATCCTGTGACAGTGACATTACTAATTAAATGTAATGTTGCTTACAAGCTTTTGCTCTCTTCCGGAAATTGCTCGAAAGTATGCATTACTTAAAAAACAGAGAGATGATGTAGAACGGGGTGGAGGGCGGGGGTGGGGTGCTTAAAATGCCTGAATAAAACTCATTGTGCTGGTCAAAAATGCCAAACAGCAGTGGAAAGAAATACAGCATTACAGGCTGGTGTGCTGGGGCCCCCAATTGCCAGGGAAGCCGGAGCTGCTAAGTGGAAAATTCCTGCAGAGGACGTGTTTCCATTTCCAATGGGAAGAAAGAGGGTGTTGTTGAAAACTGGCGGTGCTTTGGAAAATACAGAAAACACAGGGAAGAGGACAAAAACGACCTCACTGAACTCGGAGAAAATTAAGCAAACACATAGCTTGAGCCAACGGACTACATTCTTGTAGTGCCTGAGCCTGCAGAACAAGCCTGA
>PVJS01022374.1:13259-30653 GCA_004027185.1 Glis glis
CCAGGTTTTGTTTAGGGGGCCGGGGGAGGGAGTGATGTCGGTGACAAGTTAGTGAGGTTTTCTTCTAAGGACAGCTTACCTGCATTGTGAGGAGTGTAGGGAGCAGGGCGGAGGAAGGGCATCTCACAGGCTCTGAGAAGGTGCATTCCTATAACTACAGCCAGGAATGTCAGAATTACCATTTGGTGCCATCTAAATGGAGAAGGAGAAAATCAGTCTAATAAGAAGCCATGCGTTTTGTTGGTCTGCAAAGCTTCTGTCGGGAAGAAAGAGGTGGGGGAAGCCAGTCAGTGAGTGCGTTCCCTTCCATGTATACAATGAAGTTCAAGTGATTCTCACCTGCCCTGCCGACCCTTAAGCTAAAAACATAAAACATAAATAAAAATTAAAAAAAAAACTTGTTTTACTGTTATGGCTCTAGGGTGTGAGTATGTGTGAGTCTGCATATGTATGCTGGGGTGGATCTTGTAAATACACATCCATAACAGTCTGAGAATTTAATGATTGTGGAATTCCATTGAAAACACTTTATGAAAACTATTTGCCATTCTATCTTAATTAAAATTACAGATGACTGAATTTATGTAGCCAAACTCCCATCTACTGACAAACCTAAAGCACACACCAGCATATTTTATATCATTCCAATACCTGCTCTAAAGTTCAGATTTACTTGTGCATGTATATTCAGTACTATGATGGGTCTTGGGCCATGATAATTTTACATAGCAAGTGATACTTAGCTCAGTACAATACTTAAGCTAGGTCTGCTTGCCAAGGTCATTCTGATAGTTGATTGAGTAAATGATACCTTGTGAGTTAGTCACTGTATATTTAGGAAATAAATCTTCTTGTCTGTTGTTACAAACATCCCACTTACAGAAATTTTACATCATAAAATTCACTGGTTTTAAGCATTCGATACAATGGTTCTTAGACTATCTACAGAGATATAGAACCATTACCACAATGTTATTTTAAAGTAATTTCCTCACTCTAATCATTTACAACCACTATCCTTTCCCAACCTCAGCACTAAGCAAACCCTATTATAGAGTTTCTGTATACTTTCCAGCTTTAAACATTTCATATGAATAGAACAACACAATGTGCATGTGTGGTGGAGAGGTGACTGCTTTCCCTGAGTGTAATGTTTTTGAGTTTCATTCCTGTTGTTCCTTTTAATCATCAAACAAATGTCCAGTGTGTGGTTGTACCACATTTTGTTTATCTATTCATAAAATGAAGAACTTTAGGGTTGTTTCCACGTCTGGGCACTGTGACTGATAAGCTATGAACATTCATATACAAGTCATTGGGTAGACATAATTTTTCATTTCTTTTTGGTCGATATCAAATAGTGGAATTACTGTTTCATATCATGTGCTGATCATTTACTTACCAAAATGGCTGTATCATTTTACACTCTCACTAACAGTGTGCGAGGGTGGGTCTAATGGCTCCAAATCCTCATTAATGCTTAAGATCTGCTGTCCTTTTTATTGTAGTCTTATTTATTTATTTATTTATTTATTTATTTATTTTTATTTACTTACTTACTTACTTAGGTATTTATTTGGTACTGGGGATGGAATCCAGGGGCATTATACTACTGAGCTACACCCCCAGCCCTATTTTATTTTTTATTTTGAAAGAGCACCTCACTAAGTTCTGAGGGCCTCACTAAGTTGCTGAAGCTGGCCGCAAACCTGCAAACCTGTGGTCCTCCTGTCTCAGCCTCCCAAGTACTGGGATTACAGGTGTGTGCCACTATGCCTGACTGATTGTAGCCACTTTAATACATGAGAAATGATATGCCATTGTGGTTTTGATTTGCACTTCCTAATGACTAATGATCTTATGTATCGTGGTGTGTGTGTGTGTGTGTATGTGTGTGTGTGTGTGTGTGCGCGTGTGTGTGTGTGTGTGCGCGTGTGTGCGTGTTACTGAAGATTGAACCCAGAAGCATTCTACCACTAAGCCAGCTTTATTTAGTTAGTTATTTAGTTATTACTTATTTATTTATTTTGAAGCAGGGTTTCATTAAGCTATTACATGCTTGCCTGGAACCTATGATCCTCCTGTTTCAGTTCATGTTGCCTATTTTTACAAGTGCTTATTAGCCATTTGTGTATCTTTGAAGGAGAAACATGAATTCAACACTTCTGTCTATTTTTCGGTTATGTTATTTGTTTTTTATTATAAACTTGGAAGAGTTCTTTTTATATTCTGGACACAAAGTTCTTTATTAGATGCATGATTTGAAAAAGTATTTGCCAAGTCTGTCTATTGTCTTGATACTTAATAGTTACTTTTTAAGCACTTAAGGATGTTTTTAAATTTAAGATTAACTTTAATATATTAAGTGTTTTGCTTTTATCACTTATGCTTAATATTGTCATATCTGCCCTGCTTATAGAGTTTTAAGATATTTTGTTGTTTCCTTTTCAGGGTATAAAGATTTGAGATCTAGAACCGTTTAGATGCTGTGGAGTCAAGCAGGAATGTAGCACAGAAATTGAATTTGGGGTGGAACACTCCATACTACCCAATTGTCTGACCTCGAGAAACCTTACTCAGTCTGTATTCCTTTAATCAATATTAAAAGGGTCACAGCAGAATGGTTTAGGGCCCATGACAAAAAGACATCAACTCTTTTAGGTCTTCCTACCTACTCTCCCAGGTTTGCAAATGATTTTCTTGGATTCAGTGGAAACATAAAAACAAAATGGTAAGCCATTCTTTAATGCTTTGTTAAAGATAAGAATAGATAATTGTTATAATCTACTGGACTGACTAATACAGTTTATTTTAAACTCAATGCTATTTCTGCCTTTCAATTAGTGTTTGCCTAAATAGAAAGAAAGAAAGAAAATGTCTTCTTTTGTATTGAAAATTCACTCTTCAGTGTTGTTCCAGATAAATCCTTTACAGATGAAAATGGACCTAATATTTTGTTGGCCCAATACATATTTTAATAATATATTAGTCAGTCTTTAATTGCTATAATGAAATACTTGCAGCAAGCTAACTTTATAAAGAAAAGAGATTTATTTAGTTCAGAGTTCTGGAGGTTCAAGGGTATTACGCGAGTGTGAGCACAGCTCTGGAGAGGATGTCTTGGTGGATAGCATATGCAGAAGAAAGAGATCCCATTTCCAAGCAGGAAGTCAGGGAAAGAGGGAGGGGCCCAGTTTGTTCTTTTTATAACAATCCTTTCTTGAGAGAACCAACCAGTCCCAGGAAAACTTTTTAATTCTTTCCTAAGACCCCAATGACCTAAATACCTTCCGTTAGGCCCCGCCTCTTAAAAGTCCACACCACTTCCTAACATTGTCACACTGGGCAATGAAGCCCTCAAAACATGAACCAACCACTGTACCTGCTAAGTGACTGTTACTATAGTAGAATGGGAAAATACCTCAACTGCAATAGTACTGATGTTTTATAGCTTAAAACATTTTTTTTTTTTTTGCGGTACCGGGGATTGAACACAGGGGAGTTCTACCTCCGCGCTACGCCCTCGGCCCTATTTTTTATACTTTATTTTGAAACCGGGTCTCACGAAGTTGCGGAGGTCCTCACTAAGAAGAGAGAGAGAGAGAAAGAGAGAGAGAGAGACAGCGAGAGAGCTGAGGCTGACCGCGAACCCGGATCCCCCGGTCTCCGCCTCCCAAAGTACTGGGATTACAAGCGTGCGCCACCACGCCCGGCTTAGCTTAAAACATTTTACAAAGTCATGTGTAAAAGGCCTGTATTTGAGAACAAAGCCACTATTTTAAGTTTTAAGGTTCCTGATGATACAGCCTCTTAGAGTTCCAGAAAAGACTGAGTCACTTTCAATTTTGGCGGTTCTTTTTTTGTACTGGGGATTGAACCCAAGGGTATTCTACCTCTGAGCTATATCACCTAGCCCTATTTTTTATTTTAATTTTGAAACAGTGTCTCACTGGTTTTCTGAGACTGGCCTTAAACCTGTGGTCCTCATGTCTCAGCCTCCCAAGTATTGGGAATATAGGTGTGTGCCACCACACCCGGCTTCCAAGTATATTTTTAAAAGCATCTCCTAAATTGTGAAATTCTACTATATCTAAAATACATTTGAACTATTTTAACATGTATATTGTCATATATGAATCAAGTCATAAGATGAACTTCAGGATTACAAAAATATATACTTCCGATGTACTAAATTTGATGTATCTGAGTCAAGGGTACAAAGGTTCATAATTGATGACTAATATCTTTCAATCTGGGACTCTATTTATAATATTGTTTCAAAATGCTCCAAAAGCCTACTTTTAAGACATTAATCTCCTCCTTACTGCCTGAATGATGTTCAATGTCTGAATATCTTCCTTACCTTTCTTTCCTCAACTACTGCCATTTACATGAGTATCCATGTTCTGTCCTGACTCTGCAGGCAAGCTGACCTAACTCCCTCCACCTGCAAAGATGTCAAAGGTCCTGAAGGTAGAAGACATCCTACACTGGAATCAATGTGGACTACAGTATGCAAAGGAAAATTATTCTCATTATACTAAAGTGATGCATTTTTATTGATCCTTTATATCACAGGACACTTGTCTTTCTATCTCCCGAAAGGACCTTGATGGATTATCACCTCAGGAACAAAGAAAGTGGGTACATAATTTAGCATGGAAATAAGTTCACCTGACAGGTTTGGATGGGAAGGAATGGTAAGCTTAGCTAAGTAGACCATGGGGTTTACTCAAGGCATTTCTAGATAGGGAGAGCAAGTGGGAAACATGATTCCTTCAAGGCCATGGAGACTAAGGAGACAGAAAATGATACCGCACAATATTCTCTTCCAAACCTCAGTCCCTTCATAAGTCTACTCCCAAATAAGACAAGGAGGCTTCAGGAAAACCCAGATCAGTTGGGGGCAGCAGGGAAAAAGGATTCTGAGGCCAATAGCATTTTTCCCCTTCTGCGATTTGTGCTCTAGGAGGTCATCCTGAGAGCTGCCACCACACCTATTTGGGGCATTGCTCTATCAATGTAACCCTGTCGGAGTAGAGAGGTTGGGAGAAGGCCTTGGTGTTCAGCTTGCCTTAAATACTCTTGGTTCCTTTTTGGCAGGAACAAGACCCCCAAAATAGTTCAAAGGATGGCCGGGCACCTGCTGAAAGCCTCCACGACAGTGGAGAATAAATGGGCAGCAGCTGGGAGTGGATGCCTACGCCTTGATGGATTGAGACCACCAGTGCTTCCAAGACTAATGAACACATTGCACGTTGGGGGAAAAACACTCTTACAGTTAGAAGTGTGGTGGAGGGCAAAGGAGAATCTAGACTGGTTCTGAGTAATGTCAGTGGAAGCTTAGTATCTTAAAAAGTCAGCTTAAATTATCTGATTGCTCTGTGATTCCCGAAGGGGAATATATCTGTCAGCCTTCAATCAAAGAAACAGAGTCAGTAGGCTCTATATAAATATAGATATAAGTACAAGTAAATAAACCACATACATACACACAGAGATTTATTGCAAGGAGTTATCTTACATAATTATAGGGCTGGCTGGGCACGTCTGAAATCTAGGAGGGTAGGTTGGAACTCCTGGATATGGAAGAACCCTTAATCCACAAGCAGAATTTCCTCATCGCCAAGGAAACCTCAGCTAGCTCTAAAGGCCTGCCAACTGTTCCACTCAGGCCCACCTAGATTATTTAAAATAATCTTCTTTAAGTTCACCGATTATGGGCTTCTACAAGTATTTGGTTGAATCACTGGGTGCTATAAGAGCCAAATGGCCATACAGAACTGACCATCACAGTAAATTATGTTTGGCACCCTACTGTAACCCCATCTGGCACTGGGCCTCAAAGAAGAGGGTCTGACACATTTCCAATGAAATAAAGGAGCTGCTATTAAGTTTTGTAAACAAGTCATCCTATGATTATGAACAAGAACGTTAGAGATGCTCCATCAAGGTCTGTGGAAGCAAGCAGGGAATGGTCCTCTTGTTCTCCGCCTGGAGCAGACCCAAAATATAAAGGCAGGACCTGGTCTGTAAACTGGTCGTAAGAAAATTACTTTGATTTCAGACTCTGGCTTCCAGACTGTGAGAGAATAAATTTCTGTAACTTTAAGCAACCAGATTTGTACTAATTTGTTACAGCAACCACAGGAAAGCAAGACAAGCTCCTTTTAATTTTACCTTATTTAAACAACTTGGAAAGCCTATTGGAACTATGGCTACTTGGAGACAACCTTTGGGTTTTTTGTTTTGGAATACTCTTTTATTTTTTTTCTTTGTCTCCCTAAATAAGAAGACAAACATTTCTAAGTAGAAATGTTTGCTCCATAAAGACATTTTTAAAACTGTCTTATTTCAAGTAGCTGCTGGGATTTGGGTTTGTTGATTGGGATGGCTTTCCATTGTTCTCTGGTTACTTCAAATCGACGAATGGTCCTGTAATCCAAGAGGAGGCCGTGTGAAGACTTTTTCTTCTCTCCCGCCAAGACCCTGCTGCAATATGTCTGCTGTCTCTCTATCTCTCCTGCTTGCCATCATGATTTCCCCAGTGTCCTTGTTTGCATGTGTGACTCCTCTAATGAGTCACCATGCTATAAAATCCAAGGTAATATTTTTAAAACCTCAGTCACATCTTCTTACTCCGCCTCTTCGCCCCTGGCTTAAAAATTACCCAGGGCTTCCCACTGTACTTAGACTAATATCAGACCCATTCACCATGTCCTAAGAAGCTCAGAGGCCCACGGGGATCTAGTCCCAGCCAATATAGTAATGTAGTCAATGTAGTCATCTCATCCCCTCTCCTTCTTGCTCACTGTACCCCAACAATGCTAGCCTCGTTCCACTTATGAAATGTGGTCAGGACTTGCTAGCCTCTGGGTCTTTGCATTTGTTATTTGAGCTTCTGGTAAGTTCTTCCCTTGAATTTTGCCTAGCTGGCACCCTCTTGGCTCTTAAGCCTTACCTCCAGTGTCACATTTTCAGAGAGGTTTTCCCTAACACTTCCCAAGTTGCTAACTCTTATATTGCCCCATGAGTTGTTGTGTCACTGAATTAATCACACACTATAAATACCTGTTTTTTGCTTACTCACTTATTTTCTCTCTAAATTCACCAGAAGGCAAACTTCTTGAGAACTGGAACTTTGCTGACTCCATTCATTTTTGCATCCTCTGCACTTAGAATCATGCCAGGTAGAGATATTCAATAAGCATGTGCTAAAAGAATGAATAAATTAAACGTTAAAACAGAAGGTAATGTGTTGTATTATGTCTGTACATATAGCTTCATATGCAGGCTATCTATGTGAACATCAGCTCGCATGATTTTCTACTACATACAATTCTCTTAACAACCTGTAAACTATAACTTAACAACCTGTAAACTATAACTACGTGATGAACACATAGTTATAGTCATATATATATATATAAATATATAACTATATAGTTATATATATATATATAATTATAACTATGCAATAATTTTTAATGCAAGCCCCAATTTTACCAACTCTAAGACCATTCTTTAGTTTAGGATACAAAAGCTACAAAAATAGCCATATTTTTTCTGTGCCTTGCGATTCATCTGCCCTTGGTTTTTCATGTTTGAAGAGCCCTACAGTAAATGCCCAAGGCAGCAAATCTATCCTATGGGCATGAAAGGCATCAGTCCCACAGTATAGGTCATTTAAAATACCATTTTCTGGTTTGGCAAGCATAAGATATCCCATAGATAGGAACAGAATCTCTAATTAACTTGAGTTCTTTAGTTCTTGTTTTGCTTTTTTTGTATTTATTTTTAATTTTTATTTTTGTGAAGAAAGCAACAAGCTATGAGAACAAAGCACCAATAGCAAAGCATTCAATTTTATAGAAAGACCCCTTGATAATGTCTTACTTGATAATGTCTCTAAGGATGTTTACTTTGGATATCTAATATAACAGATTTCCTTCTAAGATATGTTCACCAAGCTTGTAGTTGGCAGCACTATACTTTCTGCTATAAAAAAACTAATTATTTTAAGAAAGAACTACTTTTAAAGTCATTGCATACAATTGACTGGAAACACTGACCACCATATACCCCCAGATTTCTATACATGGTGCAATGGACATGCTTTCATTATGTCTACATATTTTACACCATCAACACAATACTGGATGCATGTGCAGAAAATCTTGGCCCTCTTCCTTAGATATTAGAAGTTTCAAAAATTACTAGAAGGCTCAACTGTTTTTATGACATTTCAAAGCAGGAAACCATTGTACAAATTCATATTCAATGTATTGAGAGTCTCAAGGGTGTCAGAACTCATTTCTTTGGACAACACCTAAAACTTCAGCAAAACAACATGCTGTGATGTTTTGTAAATAAACTTAGATAGCAGTTTACATGACACACAAAGCAATAGATGTGATTGCAATATAAGATAAAATGTGGTGCTACCCAAGGCATACAGAACAACAGGTTAAGATCCCTCTTTGATGAGTATAAAGGTATTTTCCCAGACCCATGACACCAGAAACTCTTATTCTATATGAACTGAACTGTAAAATTATTTTCATGATGAATGCTCTCCACCATGACATAATCAAGTATTCTTTCAACACTTACAGGTGTTTTCATTGAGCTACGGTAGATAAATTCATAGACTTGGTGCTAGGATGTTAAGTACATATTTTCCTTATAGCTCATGGGAGATCATGCCTTAAGTCATTTATGAAATCTCCCATCCTAGACACATGGAAGTTTGGTGTCCCGGGGAAGATGAGACTTACACAACTAAGAAAAATGTGTTAATTGTTGTTATAGCTTGGATCTGGAATGTCTCTGTAAAGCCCACATGTTGAAGGCTTGGCCCCCAGCTTTGTCACCATTGCAGGTGATAGAAACTGTAGGAGGGGACTCGTAGAAGGGTATTATGTCATTGGGGATGTGCCCTTGAAGGCGATCTCAGCATCCTGGCCTCTTCCTGTCTCTCTCTCTGCTTCTCAGATGCCATGAGGCACACAGACTTGCTCAGCTATGAGCTCCTGCCATAATGCACCGTGCTGCCACAGGCCCAAAGCAATAGGGCCAAGAGACCACAGACTGGAAACAAATCGAACCTTCCCTCCTTTGAAGTTGATTACCTCAGGTTTTTTGTTATAAGAATGGAAAGCTGGTGAACACAACTGTCTATCTCAGATGCCAAAGCCTCATTAAGAACCTTTGGTAGGATTCGGAAAACTTGGGGAGAAGACTGAATTCTCAAGAATCTGTAAAAAGTTTCCCAAAGCTGAAGACCCAATTCTCACCTCTCAGAGGAGATACTGGTCTCAATCTCTTCACTGGAGTACTTTGGGAAAATTACAAACTACTCTTTAAAAAAGGGCAATTGGGGCCAAGGCATGCTGGTGCATGCTTGTAATTCCAGTACTTGGGAGGCTGAGACCAGAGGATCCGAGTTCACAGCCAGCCTCAGCTACTTAGTGAGGCCCTCCGCAACTTAGTGAGACCCTGTTTCAAAATAAAGAATAAAAAAAATAGGGCTGGGGGTGTAGCTCGGAGGTAGAATGCCCCTGGGTTCAATCCCCTGTACCACAAAAAAAAAAAAAAGAAAAGAAGGGCATTTGGGGAAATAAGAATAAAGAAACTCCACTATCCCTCATATTTTACTCCAAAGTTTAAAAATATCTGTTTACTACAGGGAACTTGCATGATTTCATATTCTTTGTGGTGTGGCAGGAAGACATCTATAATCTGCCTCAGTATAATATCACACCCTCAGAAAATTATCACTCCAACCTCTGAGCTCTGAGGCGGGACTCCCTAGAAATAACAGCCGGTGCCCAAGTCAGTGAGCCAAAGTCCCTTTGCACTGATAGTGTGTTTTGGTGAAATTATCTCATTTGCCAATATTTGATTTTGTATACTGTAACTAACACAAATGAGAGTAACTCTTCCCAGACTTAGCCGAAGTGTAAAGGACCAGAGGGTAGAAGAGTTAGACTGTATTATAAATTAAGAGTTTTAGATGTTAAAACATAAACAAGTATAGCTATGATCAGTTGTGTTTTAAATTGTAAGATTATTTTTGTTTTCCAAATAAGAGAGTTTTTATCTTAAAAATAAAACATTTGCAATGCCATCAATGTCAATGATCAGCCAGGTGTAGTGGTGCATGCCTGTTATCCCAGCTACTCGTGAGGCTGAGACAGGAGGATTTGAGACCAGCCTGGGCAACTTCACAAGGCACTGTCTCATGCTGATATTTTTAAAAATGGCTGGGGATATAACTCAGTGGTAGAGTGCTTGTCTAGCATGTGTGAGGTCCTGGGTTCAATTCCCAGCACCACACACAAACAAAATCAATTCCTGGAGATCTTAGGATATATAATATGTAGTGATTAAGTATTTGAAACTTTGATTGAATGTGGTTTGGTGGTGACACTAAGAATCTGTGAAACCAAAACTTATATGAATTAAATTATTTTAAAAGCAATACAGTTTTAAAGCACTTTTTATTCTCAAGAAGTTTAACTTTGAAGCCGTGAGAAAAAGTCACAAACTAACTTATCTATAAGAAATGTGGATCTAAAGAAAGAGACCATAGCCTAATAGCAAGGTTCTGGGGGAAATTAACACTTTTTTCAACAAAAGATTTATTTTTAATATTGTGCAATATATTTCTCTCTATATATGCACACACATATATGAACATGTATGCAAAATACCACAAACTTTGGAATTTTGTGCTAAATTATTAAATTTCAAAGGTTATTCAAATATAAAAGTATGAAAATTGCTGTTAACTGTATTTTAAAAATATAATTTTGTTTTTTACTCTGCACTGGTAGATGAAGTCACTGAAGAATGCAAAATGGTACGTTTGGGGGGTTGGCATATTTGATTTTATGGAAGACTTTGAATTTTCTCATTAAAGCTACATAGATCATGTTTTATATAAGTATGAAATTTCAGTTGAAATGTGATATAGTTGTTGGAAAACGTCCTTATTAGATGGTTCCATCTTAGTCTGTGTTCAGAATACCTAGGACTGGGAATTTATAAGGAAAAGGCATTTATTTAACTGATGGTTCTAGAGGTTGGAAGTCCATGACTGGGGAGCCACATCGGGTAAGGGTCTTGTGTTACACCACAGTGATAGCAGAAGGACATGCAGGTGCATGCAAAAAAGACAAAAGACTAGTTGCAGATTTGTTTTATACCAACCTGCTCTTGTGAAAACAAACCCACTCCCTGGAGAAAGGTATTAATCTCTCTAAAAGACCTAATCACCTCTTGAAGGCCATGTCGCCTCTCAATAACTTTACTCTGGCCATTGCATTTTAGCATGAATTTCAGATAAATTCAAACCATAGCTAGAATCAATCCAGGGATAACATAAATCCTACAAAAGATCATACTTGAATTATTAGCTGTGTCCTAAGGGTGTAATATTGTACATCTTTTCCTGTCATTACTAAAAATAAAATTGCAATTTATTTTGATAAGCTATAGCTGCATTCATAATATCCTTAATTATATTTGAAATATAAGAATTATCATAGTTTTTATTTCAAGAGATATTTGTATTTTACCAAAAGCTTATGTGAATATGGAGTTCTATACTGTTTACCTGTCATTAAAATGAGAATACAAATATGAAGCCAAAAAAGGATTTTGGTCTAAACCTCATGGATATTCTGTATTTGCATATGTTAGTACTTGGAAATTATATAGATATCTAAGGTAACAAAAAACATTTTAATCCTCCAACAGTAAAATTAAAGGCAAATTGGGAGAATAATAGTAATTGGGAAATTTATGTGGGTTTCTGTTTTCTGTCCTATAAATCTTTGTAAGCGAGATAAGCTTCATACTGTAAGATTAAGAAAGGATGGCACCACCCAAATAAAAGAAAGCCAATAATTAAATAATTTAGTGAATGGATTTAACAAGATCAGATTTATCAGACATCAAATAATAAAAGTCAGGAGCCAGACCCGGTGGCTTATGACTATAATCCCAGGACTTGGGAGGCTGAGTCAGGAGGATCTCAGGTAAGAGGCCATCCTTAGCAACTTAGTGAGAACCTCAGCAACATAGCAAGAACTTGTTTCAAAATAAGAAATAAATAAAAAGGGCTGGGGGTATAGCTCAGAGTTAGAATGCACCTAGGCTTAATCCCCAGTACTCAATAATAAGAATAATAATATAAAAGGCAACAATCACATATACAACTCCATTATTGTTTGTAGTTAAAGAACAGGCTGAATTTTGAAGCCGAGCTGCTTGATCTTCCCTAAACCTAAGGTACAGTGGATCTTTGTCTTTACCAGTGATTGAAAGCTGCCACCTTCCAAAAACTTAGAGGTATCATAGTGCTTTAGGAATGCCTAAGCTCTCAAGTCAAAAACCAACTGAAATCAAAATCTCCCATTAGATGAGCGAGCATGATTGTGCCCAGAACAGGGTTGGAGCTGAAACCCGGGGCAGAAGGCAGTATCTGACACTTCTGGGGCTCTGCTTCCAGCCCCTGAGCCCCTGTGATTCAGCTGCAACTGGCCTGGACAGGGCTGGCGGTTCAGACTTGCTTTATGCTCACCGTGTCTAGCAGCATCCTGTTTTGTTTTCTGCACAGGATCTTCTTGGAAGCTGCTGGAGCCCGATGCTTCACTGCAGGCCTACAGCTAGGAAATGCAGAGCAGTGAAGAGCCCTAGGGCTCTCCTCCTTCAACCAAGGCTGACTGACAGGCAGTGGGGACTCTCTAACTTCTCATTTTTAGGCAAATCACCCTTACAAGCTTCTCTGGAGAATTAAATCATGGTGCCTCTAGCAGTGACCTCAACACCCCACTCGCACATTGGCAGCCTTCTTTCTCTTATTTTCCCTGCTTCCTGACTTTGCTTCCTGGGATCAGCTCCCAAAAGAGCTACCTGCACCCTGTCTCCTGCTCTGCTTCAAGGGAATGGAAACCAAGAGACGCAGCCCTCCTGTTGCACCTAATTACAACGATTCTATAAAAGTGGTGGGTTAAGGACTGAGATGCAATAGTCTTTGGCTTTTGGTTGGTAGTCAGTATGCCTCATCTTGATCCGCATGAAAATATTTTGAGGACAAGGTCGTAAAATATTTCAAAAATCTCCCAAGACTGCTTGCTTATTTTAACACAGCTCATTTTTGCTGGGCATAATTCGTATTATTCAATCTATAGGTTTAGTATCTTCTGGCATTGTTTATTTATATGTGGCTCAAGCACTGTAGTGCCGAGGAAATGAATCAGCATGATGTGTGGTCCCTCATCAGTATGGACTGCACACAAACTTAGGTGCTAAGTTCACCAAGTGTCAAATAATAGGGGAACTGATCATTTACTTACCTTCAGTAAAAAGTTTGTGTATGTGAAAAAGGGTTTAGTGAAATTTGTCAGGGGATCTAGATGGGTTAGATGAAATTTATTATTTTTCCAATTAAAAATAATGGAATATAAGCTATTGCTATTGGAAAATTTTCTATCCAACACGTTTTAGGAACCAAAGGGATTTGAATAAGAGGGATTCCTTCAGAGATCACTAACTCTTATTATTGGAGGCTATAATATATACATGATATATATATATATATATTTTTTGCAGTACCAGGAATTGAACCCAGGGGCATTCTACCTCTGAGCTACACCCCCAGCCCTTTTTTTTTTATTCTTTATTTTGAGACAGGGTCTCACTAAGTTGTGGAGGGCCTCGCTAAGTAGCTGAGGCTGTCTGTGAACTCGGATCCTCCGGTCTCAGCCTCCCAAGTACTGGGATTACAAGGGTGCACCACCATGCCCGGCAAGGCTATGGTATTTACACAAAAGATTCTAATAACAATATTTTAGCCAGAGTAACTTAAATAAATACATAATAAGCATCTGATTAAATTAACCACCTTTCTGCTCCTTTGGCAATTTTTACTAGGCCTTTAATAAAGAAGAAAATGGCAAATGATAAACCAAATCCACTAGAGAGAAATTACATAGGAAAAAATAAATGTATGATTATGCATTTAAAGTGTTTCTCATATACATACTTATATGATATTCAATATATAATGTTATGTTAAAATAAAATAGGATATAATATATAATTATAGAATAAAATAACCATAATTATTTCTCAGAATATAATTTTAAGTCTTATTTTGAACTTGCTTCACAAAACAAATGTATATTATATTATTAAAATACATAAAATAAGTTTGATTCACTATCTTTGCAAATATTTAATAATGATAGAAGTATGTGATTTTACTTGGTTTATTGTGGTATACAAATAAAAACAGAAGTATTTATCTATCTGAATGCATTCGGATCATTTAAAATGTTTCAGGTTGCAAAATTATGGGTTATCCACACAATGGAATTCCACTCAGCAATAAAGAAGAACAAAATTATGTCATTTGCAGGAAAAGGGATGGTCCTGGAGAACATTATGTTAAGTGAGATCAGTCAGTCACAGAAAGTGAAAGGTCATATGTTTTCTCTCATATGCCGAAGCTAGGGAGTAATCCAGATACAAGAAGGACTTTAGATAATGGAAGAGAAACTCCAGTGTAGTGATGGAGGGGGTCTGGGGGAGAGTGGTGGGGGGAGGGAGAGAGAATTAATGAAGGAAACACTTCCATTGGTGTGATGTACATATGTGAGAATACCAGTGCCAATCTCAGTATCATGTAAAGGGAGGGGGAGGGAGTGGGAAGCGAGCCTTGGGGAAGCTCACCAAGTGCTGTGTGCATGTATGTCCCTATCACTATGAACTACATTTTGAGGTGAGACTACAATGCACCAGTAAAAGTATATATAAAAATGTTGTGGATGTATAAAAAAAACTATTATAAACATATACATACATACACACACACACACACACACACACACACACACATGTGTATATATAAATGTGTATATATATTTTCTGAGGGACAGAGAGAGTGAAAGAAAGAGGTTTTTTCCTCCCTATTCGTTTGAATAAAAATGGTTCAAATTTCCTTTGGCTGTATGTCATTCGGGTAAACATTTTGTAAGGATTTACTACCTATCTTGTAGCATCTAATTATGAAAATATTTTAAATCAAGTTTAAGAAAATTACTACTTTGGTATATTAACTTAGGATTTTTCATGATTTCATGTTTATTTGGAAATAAAACACTTCAAAAGGAATATAAAGACACCAAACATTATTTATATCCACTTAAAAGCAAAAGAAACCACACACCCATAAGTCCCTCCCATCTCCCACACCCCTTAAAACACCTCTTCAAGCAGCCTGGGCTGATCTATCGCATGCATTCAATCTTCTAATGATTGCTGCTACCTGTAACCATTTATAACTTATTTTTGATGAAATATTCAGATAGTTTGCTATTGTGCATGTTGAAGAAAAACAATCGATATTCAGAACTTAAAAACATTAAAGGAACTATTTTTTCCTTTACTTTTTTCTTTGAAATAAAATCAAACTCTGTTGGGTTTCGAGTTGCCTTTTACCTCTTCCAGGAAGTAGATGCAAAACTGGAGTCTTCAAGAGCGGGTGGGCCTCCTTAGCCAGCGCTTCTGGCAGCCAAGGGGCTCTGGCCCGGCTGGAAACCCTGCCACAGAGCAGCTACGGCAAGAATTAAGAGGGCATCAAAACCTCAAACAAGCTCCACTCCTGTGGATTTGGGGAGAAACAAGACACTTCAACATTCCTTCAATGGTTTCCTTAGCAACGCCCATAACAACTCTGTAATGCTATGGGTCTCTGTTTTCTTAACCCTTCAGGGTATCAACGGAATGAAAACTTCCTTGAGGAAATATTTCAGCCTACTGGGTGGACTGGCATAAATTAGACCCAGTGATGCACAACCTTCTGACCCCTTCCCATAGCCCAAGGTCAGGCTATGGAGAAGGCCAAGCGGAGAAGGAACAATGTACACATTCCACCTGGACAGCCCAGAGAGTTTCTTCATAAAAACTTGCATTGGCACTGTCTAGAGGTGACTTAGATGGAAAAATAACAAACACTCCAAGCAAGTGTAACATGAAATTACCCTTGGAGTCTCCATCAAATATATTTAGTAAAGGGAAAAAAAATCCCAAACTCAAGATTTGTATATAACAACCTTGTCTAAAATGACAGAAAACAGCTAACAGCCCTTAAATCATTTATAACCAAAACAGAAGAAGGGGGTAGGACTATTTTATTGAGCCAACTTTAACTTATAATTCAAAGGTAATAGTTTGGAACAACCAGTCTATTCAATTAGCTGAGAAAATAATACAGGAGAGGTTAGGATGGGAAAGGGCGTACAGTGATATGCTGATCATTAAAATTTTTGAAGTGTGTAATAAGAAAAAAATATTAAAGGGTTCTAATTATTTGGAATTGTGTGGCAGGTAGCTTTTGTTTAGATATACAAAAAAAAAAAAACCCATCAGGGTTGGCCTCCTTGCTTTTCAGATCTGTAGTTCTCATACTTCATCCAGCAAGGCCCACCATATTTTCATTAATGCCCTACTCTACCTGCTAAAGTATTAAGATTGCTATATCTCCAAGAAACACGGGAAGGATGGAACACACTGGGACGAGTAGTTCCACATTGTACTGGAATGCTATTGATTACTGAAGTCTAACTAATTTATTTCTTATTTGATACATGTAATAAATTCATTGATTCCTTTACAAGAAAAAATGGGCAAATAAATCAGCCACTTACTGAACAATTCTGATCATTTTAGCCTAAGAAAAGATCATGGTTTCCATTTTATACCTGTTTCTTACATTACAGGCTGAAAAGTCATCATCTTTTGTCTTTGTCTGCCTTTTGTCTCTACCTGACATGAAAATTAAGATACTGAAACAGAATGAACAAATAAACCGCAAAACATAGAATTCTGGGTTCACTTCTGATACTGTGATTTCATGGCAATCTCCTCTTTGACAGTCTTTAACGAATTCCGATTGCAGGAAAAAGAAATTTCCAGGTGATTATTCATGTGTTATGCTATCTAGGCCAAAAAACAATTTGAAAGAAAAAGAAAAAAGATGGAAAATCAGGCGTGGTGGCACACGCTTGTACCCAGTACTTGAGAGGCTGAGACTGGAGGATCCGGGTTTGTGGCCAGCTTCAGCTACTTAGTGAGGCCCTGCGCAACTTAATGAGACCCTGTTTCAAAATAAAGAATAAAACAAGCCGGGCGTGGTGGCGCATGCTTGTAATCCCAGTACTTTGGGAGGCGGAGACCGGAGGATCCAGGTTTGCGGCCAGCCTCAGCTCTCTCTCTCTCTCTCTCTCTCTCTCTCTCTACTTAGTGGGGCCCTCTGCAACTTCGTGAGACCCGGTTTCAAAATAAAGTATAAAAAATAGGGCCGGGGGTGTAGCGCAGAGGTAG
>PVJS01022375.1:0-30589 GCA_004027185.1 Glis glis
GAACCCGGATCCTCCGGTCTCCGCCTCCCAAAGTACTGGGATTACAAGTGTGCGACACCACGCCCAGCTTATGTTCATTATTTTATTTATATAACTAAATACATTTACATGGTATTAGGTTTTAGGCCAGTGACAAAGCACTTGCCTTGCATACATGAGGCCCTGGATTCTATCCCCAGAACCACCAGAAAAAAGAAAAAGTGTGTGTATATGTGTACATGACATATATTCAGAGCCTAAGTTTCTAAGCAAATTTCCATTATAATTGACAATATAGATAAGTAGTCATTGATAAAATGGTTATAATAGCATCATATTGACAAAGCATGCTTTTAAATCATTCCTCTATGTTATATTTCTAAATTACTCCCAGTGTTTTTTAAATGGCTTAGTGCTATAAATATTTATTATGTACAACTTGATTAATTTCCAAGGTATAATTTTCATGAATTTATTGGAAAGCAAATGGCAATAGGTACATTTTTCTAACTCTCAAATTATAATTTAAAATTTTGATTCCTTCATAATAATTGTACACATTTATAGGATAATTGCACATGATGTGTAATGATTAAATCAAGGTAATTAGAATATACATCACCTCAAACATTTATCAGTTTTTTGAGTTATATCATTTTAAATCCTCTCTTCTAGTGATTTTAAAATATACAATGAATTTTTAAAAGTGTGTACTTTAAGATTGCCGATGAATTTTGTCTCAAGAATATCTCATTCTTCTAAATATAGAAATATTTCTGAGAATTTAGTAATTAATGGAAAGCAAGTCCTTTGTAGCAACAAGAATTCATATCCTAAAGGATAAGAAGAGAGATTTGCCAGTGATTGACTTGAATTTGAATCTTGTTTCTGCAAAGTTATTACCTCTACTATTCCTAATTTTCATGGTGAGGCTACTCTATACCTTCTTGTTCTCTTTCTGTAACTACTCTCTGATGTGTCCCACTCACCTTGTCATTTCCCCTTAGCATGAATGTCCAAATCTTTTAAAAACAGGTCTGAGCTAGGCAGGATGGCACACACTTACAATCCTAGTACTTGGGAGGCTGAGACAGGAGGATCACAGGTTGAAGGACAGCCTTAGCAATTTAGTGAGACTCTCAGCAACCTAGTGAGACCCTGTTTCCAAATAAGAAATAAAATCGGTCTGGGGGTGTAGCTCAGAGGTATAATGCCTCTAGGTTCAATTCCCAGTACCACAAAAAAATAAAATAAAATAAAATAAAATAAAATAAAATAAAATAAAATAAAATAAAATAAAATAAAAACAGGTTTGGACTAACCAGAATTTTTATTATCCTTTTCTGTGTTTTTAAAATTGGGAGTACCATGAATAGTTTCAACAATTTGTGATTGATATTCTGTTTTATAGATATTGGATTTTACACTTTGAAGATGATCAGATATTATGTTGTTGTCAATAAAAAGGTAGAGAAAGCAGATCTCTTAAAAGATCACTTAATAGTGAAGTAAAAATTAATGCTCTCTATTTGTACCATAAAAGTATGGTATTTGTTAAGATGACATCATATTCTTGTGTTTCTGCTAGAAATCTAAAATATGATTTTAGATTTCCTTTGTAATAATAATGAAAAACAAGCTGGACATTCTCTAAATATGCAAAATTTCTGCTCTTTATTGAATGTGCAGGGTTCCCTTTTCTTTATACTCTTTCTGTCAGGAAGGTGTGGGGTGGAAATATACATCCCTAAGGGAGATTTTCTGTAGCCTTGGTGTAGGCAGGGAATACCTCTGGTCTTTTCTGATTGTAACAATTACTATTACTTGTTCATAGTCTAGCAATTAAAGAAGAATGTAAGCCATTTGGGGATAGACTGTGTCTACATTTTTTCTCTGCATCTCCAGCACTTTCCTGTGGTATATGTTAGTCTCTTAACACTATTCTTTAGTGAATGACTAATATTTTCTTATGAAGTCTTTCATTTAACTGACCCTATCCTCAAAAGTTCCCCATGTTTCCCTTTTCTCCTGTAACAGAAATCAAATTCACATACTGTGATGGTGTAGATATGTAAAACTTCCTACAGGCAGGTCTGTTGCCCCACTTCCTTAACTCTGCTACTGTGAGTCAGACATTCTGAACTAAGAACAGAGAATCAGTCTTGTAGAAAATACAAGACAAACAGAACCAAATAATGGAACAGGTTTACCTTAGGCAGAGGTTTGGCAGGTTTGCAGTGGAGCCCTCCAACAAAATCAAAATTTGGTAAGGTTGGGCGAGGAAATTCCAAGTCCCAGTAGGACCGAATGAGCCATACATCTGCTTTCCCCATCATCTCTGATAATGTAGTGGGTCTTCCTTAAAAGGGAAAAGAATACTAAAGCTATGAGACATAAGAAAATTGTCATGTGAGTATGAATATGCCAGGTAATTTTTTGAAAGAACTTTCAATAATAGAGCAAAACATTGTTACAAGTGTCTGTGGTTAAATAAAGCTGATATATATGTGTATAACAGGTTTATATATAAATACATATTCATAACATATACATTGCTAATAATTATGGGGACATATGTAAAAGATACAATGTGAGAGGTTAAGTACGGTCACAAGATATTTTAATTTCTAAACAAGGAAGCTAATCTGACATGGGGAAAAATTTTTTGAAAGCTGCACAGGTAGTTGTTCTAGAAATATATGTGCAAGTCCTCAATTTACATGTGTACATTCATTAAGACATTTAGTGAATTTTAAAGTTAATGTATTTAAAGATGAATTTAAAAGATATTAAAATGCATATGTAGGTTAGATGAATCTTCAGTGCTTTGTCATGTATCTGACTTTATGATATGTTCTGTACAAGTGATGGCCAAAGATTACTATCATCAAACTATAAATTTTTCCACAGTGTTTTGAGTTTGACATATTATTTCATCATTATACTTATAAAAGATTAATTCTTCTGATTTTATATTCTTTCAAGCTCACCTTCAAGGACACAGCATGCTTTCGACTTTACATTACCAGCTGAAAACAGGACTTACCTAAAACTTCACTGTAAAACTGACTCCACTTCTTCTCATTTAATGGTTGGAACCAAAAATCAAAGTACAGCACACACATCATATTTGTCACTCGCTCCATGAATGTCATTTGGTCACTTAATTCTGAGAGAATAGCAGGCACATAGGAAGGAGGGAATGAAAGTCCTCCACTATACTTTTCATATTTATAGCCAGGAAAAAAGCGGAGAGTGTACACAAAGGGTGTTTGTAATAGCTCAGCCAGCAGCTCACCACAGGCACAGATTGCATCTGCAAGAACGACATCAAACTTTGATTCCTGTAGCTTTGTCATAAGTTTCTTGTTCAGAACCACATCTTTACAGAGTATCTCAAAGTAATCAGAAAATTCCAAGGTTAGTTCATGAAACAGTGGAAAAGATGTCCAAATTGAGTCTTTTGACACATCGTAAATCAATTTCCTGACAGCTTCCATAAAATAATTGTCTAAATTATTTCTGGATATGGAAGTAGGATAAATCTCAAATTTAATAGCAGATTCTTTGTCAGCATAATAAAAAATAGAAGCTGAGGATTTCAGAACAGTCACCTCATGGCCTCTCTGGACTAGTTCATCCAACATTGTCTTTATATTGATCCAGTGGCTGTACTCCATGGGCCACACCAGCACCTTTCCACAGCTGCTGGAACCAAAGTAAACACTCAGCTGTAGCAGAAGAAGAACTGAAATCATCTTTGGAGACATCCTTGTAAAATGCAAATCTTCCCTTGAAATGTTGCTCCCGCTGCACTAGTTAATATTCAAGAAGAAGTAATAAAGTAGTTAAAATATAACTTGTACAGGCCAAAGTAGACTCATAAATTCGGAGTATCTGGATGCCACGTGGAAATTACAGAACGTAGTTGACCTCATCACAACATGACAATGTACAATGACTCTTACTATTTGTGCTTTATTGCAGCTCAGAGTTGATGACCTTGGATGTGTAAATAAGCCATGTTATACTAGAGATTTTGGAACAGTTTCAAAAACAGTGTGAAGTGATATGTGACTGTTGTATGCAGCTTCTTCGATACAGCAGGAGAAATGGAGTCATCATACTGCTGAATATGCATTTTTGGGATAATTTGGTTCAGCAGTTTTTTGGGGGTAGTAACTTTGTTTACACATAATTCACATATAGTAAAATTCATTAATATTAAGTATATCATTAAGTGGTTTATAATAAAATATTAGAATTGTAAACCCACGGACCAGGTGTGTTGGGTTATACTTGTAATCCCAGTACTTGGAAGGCTGAGACAGGAAGATTTGGTGTTCAACACCAGTGCATGGTTATTGAGCAAGACCCTGTTTCTAAGTAAATAAATAAATGAACAAATAAATAAATAAATAAAATATGGTAGGGGTAAAGCTCATAGGTAGAGTTCCCCTGGGTTCAATCAATCCAAATACCATAAAAAAGAAAGAGAGACAGAGAGAGAGGGAGGGAGAAAGAGAGAGAGAGAGAGAAAAAGAGAGAGAGAGAGAGAGAGAGTAAAACCATTACTGTAAACAAGTTTAGAAAAATTAAGCATTCCAGAAAATGTATTTGTAGCCATTCTATTTGCTCCAGTCCTAGGCAAACTTTAATATACTTCCTTTCTTAATTGGTTTGCTTATTTGGGTGATTTTATATAAATAGTATCATATAATATGTAGTGTTTTGATTTTCTTCCATACTTACAATAGTGTGTGTGTGTGTGTGTGTGTGTGTGTGTTACTTCAGGTTGAACCCAGAGGCATTCTACCTCCAACCTATATCTCAGACCTTTCTTTATTTTTGTTTTTGAAACACATTCTCACTAGGCTGCTGAGAGTCTCGCTAAGTTTCTGAGGCTCTTGAACCTGCGTTCTTCCTTCTCAGCTTCCCAAGTAATGGGATTACAAGTATATGCTACCATGCTGAGTTTAAAATAATGTTTTAAAGGTTAATCTGTATCATTGCATGTATGAGAACTTCATTCCTTGTTATTGCCAACTATATTTTATAGTGTGGATAGACCATATTTTTATTTGTTCCTAAGTTCATGGGCAGATGTTTTTCACACTATTTTGATTATTATGAAAGATGTTATTTATTAACATTCTTGCACTAGTTTTGTGTGGATATATTTTCTATTTCTCTATG
Source organism: Glis glis (assembly GCA_004027185.1). Taxonomy (NCBI): domain Eukaryota; kingdom Metazoa; phylum Chordata; class Mammalia; order Rodentia; family Gliridae; genus Glis; species Glis glis. Next base: position 5,176 of record PVJS01022375.1, read on the forward strand.
GATTATATTACAAATGGAATTTCTAAATCTTATGATAACTCTGTGTTTAACCTTTGAAGAATTGGCAAATTCTTTTCCAAAATGTCTATACCAATTTCCATTTTCACCAGCAGTGTATCAGTATTTGTCACAAGGATGTGACAAACAGTATGGGATCACTTTATTATTTTTGTGTTTGATTATAATCAGGCTAGTGGGGTAAAGTGAGAGCTCATGTGGTTCTTTTTCTTTTTTTGCAGTACGGGGGATTGAACCCAGGGGCATTCTACCTCTGAGCTACACCCCAGCCCTATTTTTATTCTTTATTTTGAAACCGGGTCTCACTACTTTGTGGAGGGCCTCACTAAGTAGCTGAGGCTGGCCGCGAACCCGGATCCTCTGGTCGCAGCCTCCCAAGTACTATGATTACAAGCATGCACCACCACGCCCGGCTCTCATATGATTCTTGAGTTCCCTCTCATGGTGTGAAGCCTAATGATGGGCATTTCTTTTTATCTACTTAGATCCTTTGGTTGTTTTTTTTTTTTGTACTGGGGTTTGAACCCAGGGACATTATACCTCTGAGTGACATCCCCAGTCCTATTTTATTTTTTATTTTGAAGCAGGGTCTCACTAAGTTGTAGAAGGCCTCACTAAGTTCCTGAGGCTGCCCTTGAACCTGTGATCCTCTTGTCTCAGCCTCCCAAGTCCTGGCTTCCTTTGGTCTGTTTTTATTATTTTATTTTCCTTCTTGTTATTAAGTTGTTAGCTTTATTTTTAGACTCTTAATGCAAGTTTCTTAATCAGATTATGATTTGTTAGTATGATTTTAAATTGTGTTTTGTATTTTTAGTTTTCTTGATGGTATTCTTTGATACAGAAAAGTTTTAATTTGTATGACAGGCAGTTTATAAACTTTATTTGCTTGTGGTTTGGGGGTCATATGGAGCCAGGAATGACAAACTCAAGGTCCCCCAATTTTTTCAGTGGTGCTGGGGATTGAACCCAGATGTGTTTTACCTTTGAGCTACACACCCAGCCATATTTGTATTATTTCATTTGGAAATAGGGTCTCACTAAGTTGCCGAGGGCCTCACTTAGCTGCTTAGGCTGGCAGTGAACCTGCAATCCTCTTGTCTCAGTCTCCCAAATACTGGGATTACAAGTGTGCGCCACCACGCCCAGCTGGTCCCAAATTTTTTCACACAATTTTTCTATTAGTGTCTTGTGGTTTTAGCTCTTTCCTTTGGGCTTTTGATCCATTTAAAAATAATATTTATATGTGGTAGGAGGTAGGTAGATCATTTTCACTATTTCTCATGTGAATACTCAGTTTTGCCAGTAGTAGCTGCTAAAAAGACCGTTACTTTCCCATGGATTCTTTTTTGATCCTTTAAAAATTGAATTAACCACAATATGTGAGTATATTTTCTATAACTTCTTTGAGCTGGAAAGGGGTATTGGCCCTGCCAAGACAGCAATGAAAAGTGTCATCCTAACTTACCCAAAGGAGACAGAGAAAAATTGGACTCAGCTATTGTGTTGGGTTCTTTACAGTCCACTCATAAGTTAATACCACTGAAGGACACAACTTCAAGAACATGAGGATCTGTAGATGGCTTTTTTCTTCAATGTGCTTAATTTTCTGTTGTGATTACTGTGCCAAGCCTCTCATCAAAGTTGTTGGGTGGATGTTTACAGGCCAAGTTATTTTAGCTTATTGGTCAAAAAAGCCATTCATCTGTGTTTCGATGTTATTGCATTTGCGGTGGACATCTATTTGCAAAATTCACATGTTACTACAGTGTGCAATAACCTAGATATCTTGGCCCAATGCTTTTCCCCAGAACTCTTTATCCTGGACCATTCTTTGATTAGTCCTTTACACTGGAAGCCAGGTTCATTCTTTCTTTTGTTTGTTTTTGTTTTCGTGATGTGTTAATTTTAGACTGATATCAACACATTATGCCAGGAGTGCCAAGTATGGATGTGAGGGAATGTGAGCAAAGCTGTCAGGCTGCTTCTTGGTTAGATTTAACCACATACAGTAGGATTTGGGAGCAATAACATGATCAAAATGCATAATGTATAATTAAAAGTGAAGTAGAATGGAAAAACTCAGAAAATTCACTGCTTGGCAAACAAAACGAGGACATGCTCCAAAAAAAAAAATGTTTGCTAAAAATATTAGCATGGATAAAAGAGAGCCAAGTGCTAATTGTTTAGACCACAGCAAAAGATCTAGAGGACATCTCAGAAATCTGCGAGTTGGCCTCCACTTTCAGAGGCCTGGAGACCTAGAAAAGCAAGATTTTTCATTAAGAGGTCCTGCAGCACTCTCTGGGAGCTTGTTCCCCAAGGCCACTTGGGATATAGCTCTCTGATTTTCCATTTTATTTGATGTTCTCTGACAAACTAGCTTAACTCTGGTTTGGGGATATTTCTTATTAAGATATCAGTCTTCCCTTAACCCTTACTATTTGGGAACACCCTTTGTCTTAATTTCAAATACACCATTTCAAATGTAGTGAGTTTCTTTGGGGAGAGCTTGGGGTCCTTATATTTCATAGCCTGACTCTCCTGCTGACAGTATAGGTAACCTTTGTCCTCAGAACAAGGGGGTACAAGGACAGTGGCACCTGTATCTGTGAATGTCATTGCTATTGTAAAAATATCGCAGCAGCAACCTTTCACAGTGTGCCTTTTCCTTCATCTACTCTACAGCCTGTGAATGAGCTGCAGTAATGACTATCTGGGATCAAGTCTTCTCAGTGTGCTGTGCCTGAGTATAACCTCTGCACTGTTACTGGGGCTTGATGGATGAAGAGAGAACTTTCTTTGCCAAAGTTGCCTGGAATTTAGGCTTTAAAACACATAAATGGATGAGTGTGTAAGAAATTCAGGTAAATGCTTGAAGATATCAGAACCACATAGTGAGTTCCATGAGGATTGAGAACCCCTTGGTCTTGTGTTCACTTACCTTAAGTAGAGTTTCAGTAATACTGAATTAGAATGTCTATGAGGGGGAAGCTTACTTGATATTGCCATAGGGTTTGACTTTATTTTTCCTTCTTTCTTTCTTTCTTTCTTTCTTTCTTTCTTTCTTTCTTTCCTACATTTCTGTAGAGTTTTTTGCATTAATATGTTTTTTCTACATGTTCTTAGGACAATTCCTAGTGTCTTTAGATTGTTTTTCAAAACAATTCTCACTAGTTGTGAAGTATAACCCCTTTAGAATTAAAAGGAACTTCCTGATAACTGGTTTTCTGCATCCCATATTTCTTAAGCTCAAAATAAATACCTTGTCATTCTGAGGACAGATGCCAAAGAAATTGACTGACATTATCTGGCTAAGCACAGCTTAGCTAAATCTACATGAATATATCAACTGGCTTTTGTTTCTATAAATTGTAAGCACTTCTTAGGAGGAACAGAGAAGCAATGTAGCTATTTCTCCTCAGTTTGGTCAAATTGCATAAAATTCATTACCCTTTTGCAGTCATTTGCTCTTTTCTAATATGAGCAGGCAGCCAAGTCCCATGTGGGGGGTCCAGGCCAACTCCCTGGTCTGGCTGCCAGTAACAGATATTCCTGTTTCTCTTAGGAGTTGGTAGAGAGAATTTATGCCAACATTTGAAAAGTGGCTGTTTCAAAGTTTTGTTGTAAAGTTTCTATGTTTTGCATATATTCATAAAATGAGCAATCAAAAATTTAAATTGAAGTTTTAGGTATCAGGGAACTGTATATTAAAAACAAAAGGACATGAATAGCTAAGAATAAAACATACAAACAAAAAAAACCCATGATAAGATTTTATTCCTGTATGGATTTTTTTTTTCTTCTGGATGACTTAATAGGTGTAGAATGATGCCAAGTGCAGGTGTCTGGTGTGATGTGTTGATCCTTCAACTCTGGAACTCAGGGTTGGCAGAAAAGAATTTCAGCACATGCCAATCAGAGACATAGAGGTTTATTTAGGAAAGTAGAAAATACACATTCAAGGGAGAATGCAGGCCATCTCAATGAGGAGGTAGAAAGAAATAGGCAGATTGGGCCAGAGGGCCATGGTGGATAGACTTAATTTTCTGAAAGGCAACAGATTCTAACTAACTTCCAAAACTCCTGAAAGGACCAGACCTAAATGTCAAGGGCTAATGAGATCAAAAGCCTCCTGAGAGTGACCAGAGAGGTTCACAAAACTCCAGTTATTTTTGCTGATAAGCTTCCCAGGAGATCCCAGGAAAGAATCTCTGGATCCCAACCTGAAAAAGGAGACACAAAAAGAACACTAAGTCTCAGGAAACTGTCATTGGAACCCCAACTGGACAAGGGAACTCAAAGAAGCATATAACCCCCAGACAAGCCACTCTAAAAAGTTACTCACCCAGGAACCCTCCCTTTGGGAGCTTTCCTCTCTCACACAGGTCATCTTGACGTTGAGAGAAAGCAGTGTGTAATTAATGTGTAGTTTCCAGAAGACACCCGCTGTATATCGAAGCCGATCAAGGCCCCTACAGGTGACCTGCAACTCTCTTCAGTAGACCGTGTGGGGTCTGGGAGAAAGCAGTTTGTAATTGATGGTGCATACCTTGGGCTACTCTCAAGTAGTGTCCAGAGGCAGTGCTGCACACCAGGGTCTCCACTTCCTAAAAGGGTGTTCTGCCTCTTTTCCCTTTCCCTATTCTCTTTACAATAAACTCCATGCTCACCTTCATGTTGTCCATGAATGTCATTCTTTGTACTTCATAGACAATAACCCCAGTAAGGAAAATGTCTATTTCATCAAGAGGGAGAAAGTGATCCTTTGGGAGTGCAAGACCCTGCCTTTGTAGGGTACTTTCAAGAGGAGTGGGCAGGAGGTATCTGAAGATGAACTCTGGTAGTCACAGGTGATTTAGGGTGTTCCTGGTCCTGACCTGCATTGTCTAATAATTGGGTATCCTTAACTATTCAAGGACAACCAACCTTGTTGAATAGATTATTCTCTTGGGTGCCGGAGCCGCCGGCAAAGTCGATCGGTCCCTGAAACAGGGAGTGAGGATTAAGAAAAAACAAGAGAGAGAGAGAGACAAAAGATAGGTTCGGCAGGGCTCTCAGTCACACACACAGCAGCAGCCTCGACTTTATTCAGCCCAGCCCTTAAATACCTTTTCCGAGCATCAGATCTTTACAAAGATAATCCTAACAAGCGGATCACCAATCATGATAACAACCAGCACCCTTTCTCCTCCCTAGATTAAGAAACGGTCAACTCCCTCTTCTGAGAACTTCCTTCTATTATATCAGCAAATCCTGATCGGCTCATTTGGTAGAGCTTTTACCTTCTTAGGCCGTTTATGCAACTTAGAATCTAAAGATAAGGAAATGGTTCCCTATACTTGGGTAGCTTCTCAAGTAGTTTTCTTTTTTCTGTGATCTGTTGTGTGATAAACAGACACTACCCTAAGGATAGTCAATATGTTTTCAGCTTTACTATGCTCAGTATAATGTTAATGGTGGATTTCTCATATGCAGTATTTACTTTTCAGGCATGTTCCTTCTATACTTAACTCAATGAGAGTTTTTATCATGAAGGAATGTTACTTTTTTGAAGGCATTTTCTTCATCTATTGAGATGATTATATGGTTTTTGTCCTTCATTCTGTTGATGTGACATATTGTGTTCATCCATTTGCATATAGTGAATTACCCTTACATATCTGGGATAAATAGCTCTTGATCATACTTTTTAATCTTTTTGATGTGCTGTTGGATTTATTTACTAGTATTTTAACTGTGTGTGTGTGTGTGTTTGTGTGTGTGTGTGTGTGCGTGTGTGTGTGTGTGTGTGTGTGGTTATTGTTGGGAATTGAAACCAAGGGCTTGAACATGGTAGACAATCACTCTACCACTGAGCTACACCCCTGTGTCTTGTTTTCTAGCATTTGGTTGAACAATTTTACATCTCTGTTCACCAGGGATATTGGTTTGTATTTTTTAATTTATTTTTACCTTTGTCTCATTTTAGTATCAAGGTAATTCTGTCCTCAGAGAATGAGTTTGTCAGAGTTCTCTTCCTTTCAATTTTTAAAAATAGTCTAAGAAGAATCGATGTTAGGTCTTTAAATTTTTTTTATAGAATTCTATAGTGAAATCATCTGTTCTGGGGCTTTCCTTTGTCAGTAGATTTTTTATTTCTGATTCATTGCATTGTTCATTATTGGTCTGTGTACATTTTCTTTTTCATTATGGTTCAGCTTTAGTAGGGTGTATATGTCCAAAAATTTATTAATTTATTTAAGGTTTACCAATTATTAGCATGCAGTTATTAGTAATATTCCCTAATGATAATTTTTTTCTTTGGGTCAGTTATAATACATTTTATTATGGTTTTATTTTAGTGGGTGTTCTCTTTTTCTTTAGTCTAGTTAAATATTTGTCAATTATATCATTTTGAAAAACTCATTTTTCTGTTTTATTGATTTTTATATAGTTTACTAGCATATTTTGTTTATTTTTGCCATCATCTGATAGAGTATGAGCTCTATGGTCTTATGAGTATTGACCTGAATAGGGTTTCTGTGACACTGATGTCAGAGGGTGGCAAGGGAGCAGGTTTTCATATAAATGCGATATGCTGTCCATATTTATACCCAGACTTTATAGATTTTCATGAATAATTGTTTCTTTATTTGTGGTTTATATTTAGGACAATACATAGAGAATTTTAGTGGCTTTTATTGAAATAAATTTTACTAGTTATTCTTGTTTTCCTTGAGAGTGAGTTCATGGTTTTTTTTTTTCTGGAAATAGCTGGATCAATATTTTCTTCTAACATGTCTGTCTAACTTCAGTATTAGTGAATATACGTTTTAGTGAATATAGCAATCACAGATTTAAAAGCTATTTTTTACACAGCAAAGTATTGTTATGTAAGAAGAAATAGGACTTATAAGAAGTAAAGGAAGAATCCTTGTCTGAAGCTCTATTCTGAGTATAGTCATCTTTCATTCTTTCTGTCTTTGTTTTTGTTTCCATGATCTTTTAAGTACAGAGTGATCTCAACACATATGCCAGGAGTGTCAAGTATGGAGGGGAGGGAATGTGAGCAAAGCTGTCAGTCTGCTTCTTGGTACTTTTAACCCCATAGAGTAGGATTTGGGAGCAATGGCATGACCAAAGGGCAGAATGTATAATGAAAAGCAAAGTAGAATGTAAATACTCAGAAGATTCACTTTTTTGTCAAAAATGTAGCTCAGGAGAACAAAAATGAGGATATGATACAAAAACCATTTGCTAGAATGTTTAGCATGGATAAAAGATAGCCCAGTGCCCAGTGTACATCCTGTCTCTCTCTGTCTCTCTCTGTCTCTCTCTGTCTCTCTCTCTCTCTCTTTTGCCATGGGCAAAAAGACCTTGATGACATCTCAGAAATTTGTGAGTTGGCCTCTACTATCAGGGATCCAGAGGCCAAGAATGGTAGATTTTTTTTTCTTGAAATAGGACTGTAGCACTCACTAGGACCTTGCTGCACAGGTTCACCTTTGGATATGTATCTTGATTTTCCTCTTCCTTTCATGTCATCTGACAAAGTTGCTTGGCTATGGTTGTGGGGATATTTCTTATCAACCTACTAGGCTTCTATTAGCTGCTTAAAAAGAAGGCCAAGAAAATATAAAAAATAAACCCTGCATATTTTGAGAACACTCTTAGGCTTAATTTCAAATATACCCTTTCAAATGCAGTGAGTTCCTTTGGGGAGAACTTAGGATCCCTGTTTTTTACAGTCTGACACTCCTCCCAGACAGTATAGGTGACACTTGTCCCCAGAACTGGGAGGGGAGGTGGGGGAGCAAGGACAGTGGCACCTGTCTCTCTGAATGTCATTTCTGTTGTAGGAGTATGGCAGGAGCATCCTTTCAAAGTGTGCCTGTTCCTTTGTCTACCCTACAGTCTGCAAATGAGCTGCATTAATGATTATTTGAGATTCAGTCTTCTCAGCATGTTGTGCATGAGTAGAACCTCTGCACTATTCCTGGGGCTCCTGTGGCACAGATGGGAGATCCTTCTTTGCCAAAGTTGCCTGGAATTTAGACTCTGTAACACACAGATGGATGAGTGTATAAGAGATTCAGGTTTGCTTACCCACTAGGAAGGTATCATCACCATAAAATGGGTGCCTTAAGGCTTGGAAACCCCTTGGTCTTGTATTCACTTGAAGTAGAGTTTAAGTCAGACTGAGACAGAATGTGGATTAGGGAGCAGCTCAGTTTATAAATTATAGGGTCTGATCTTTTTTCCTTGTTTTTGTAGATTTTCTTGTATTAATGCCTTTCTTTGCTACATATCCTTCATGTATACTTCTACCACCCCAAAACACATCAAGATGTATGATTACAATGCACCAATAAAAAAAAGAACACTTCTCAATAGTTTTGAAGTAAAAACCCTTTAGAATTAAAAGTACCTTCCTGTTACCTGGTCTCTTGCATGTTGTATTTCCTCAGGCTGAGAATAAAAATTTCCTCCTACTGAGGACAGATGCCAAGGAAACTGACTCACATTCTCTGGCAAAGCATAGCCTAGCTAAATCTACATGTATATATATATGTAGATTTATGTATACATATATACATATATATATGTATATATATATGTATATATGACCTGGCTTTTGTTTCTATAAATTGTTAACCACTTCTCAGGAGGAACAAAAACACAATCTAGTTGTTTCTCCCCAATCTGATCAAACTGCATAAAATTCATGACCTTTTCTAGTCATTTGTTCCCTTCATTTGTGGGTAGGCAGCCAAGCCCCACTTGGGGGATACAGTCCCACTCCCTGGCCTGACTGCCAGTAACAGATATTCCTGCTTCTCTTGGGATCTGGTAAAGAGAATTTATGCTGCCATTTCAGAAGTGGCTGTTTCAAAGTTTTGTTGTAAACTTTCTGTGTTCTGCATATATTCATAAAAAGAACAATCAAATAATTAAAAGTGTTTATGTAGCAGAGATTTGCAACTTAAGGACAATAGGACATCAGTTGGTAAGGAAAAAAGAAAAAACATGGTAAGATTTTAGTTCTGTATAGATTATTTTCTTTCGTATGAACTAATACATGTAGAATGATGCCAAGGCACAATGCCAGATTTCTAGGTCTGGAGAACAGGGAATTGGTAGTGAATTTATCTAATGAGTATAGAATTATCTAATAGGGTGGTGAAAATGCTCTGATTTTAGATAGTGGTGAAAGTTACAGAATGTTGAAAATAAGTAAATGTCAATAAATTTTACACTTTAAAATGATGAATTTTATGTTATGTAATTTTTACCTCAAAGATGATGATGATGATGATGATGATGATTTGTGTGTGTGTGTGTGTGTGTGTGTGTGTGTGTGTGTGTGATACTAGGGATTGAACCCAGGGGCATTTTACCTTCAAGCTATACCCTCAGCCCTTTTTAATTTTTGGTTTTGAAACAGGGTATCCCAACATTGCTCAGAGTCTTGCTCAGTTGCTGAGGCTGGCCGTGTACCAGTGATTTTCCTGTCTCAGCCTCCAAGTACTGGGATTACAGGTGTGTGCACCATGCCTAGCGATCTCAATTATGAAAGGAAAAAATAGATCCCAAAATTAGATGGCTAGCCAAATTTGGTTCAGATACCCTACTTTTTTAATCCCTGGTTTATAGTATAGATATAATTCCTATATATTTAAAAGAGGAAATGAAGTCGGGACTGACAGCGCATGCTTGTAATCCCAGTACTTGGGAGGCTGAGACTGGAGGATCCGGGATCATGGCCAGCCTCAGCTACTTACTGAGGTCCTCCTCAACTTATTGACACCCTGTTTCAAAAATAAAGAATAAAGGTACCTGACCCCGGCATCCCTGCGCACTACCCCAGCGGCCCCTGCGCCAGGTACCAGACTCCAGTGTCCCCACGTGCCACCCCGGCAGCCCCTGCACCACCTCGGTGGCCTCTGCACCAGGTACCAGACCCCGGAGTCCCGGCGCGCTATCCCAGCAGCCCCTGCGCCACCTGGGTGGCCCCTGCGCCAGCTACCAAACCCCAGCGTCCCCGCGCGCCATCTTGGCAGCCCCTGCACCACCTGGGCGGCCCCTGCACAACCTGGGCGACCCCTGTGCCAGGTACCAGACCCTGGCGTTCCCGCGCGCCACCCCGGCAGCCCCTGTGCCACCTGGGCAGCCCCTCACCAGTTACCAGACTCCGACGTCCCTGCGCGACACACCAGCAGCCCCTGTGCCACCTCGGTGGCCCCTGAGCCAGGTACCAGACCCTGGCATACTCGCACACCACCTCGGCGGCCCCTGTGCCAGGTACCAGTTCCCGGCGTCCCCACGTGCCACCCCGGCAACCCCTGCAACACCTCGGGGGCCCCTGCACCAGGTACCAGACCCTGGCCTCCCCGTGCGCCACCCTGACAGCCCCTGCGCCAGGTACCAGAACCCAGCGTCCACGCGCATCACCCCGTCAGTCCCTGCACCACCTCGGCGGCCCCTGCGCCAGGTACCAGACCCCGGCGTCCCCGCGCATCACTCTGACAGCTCCTGCGCCACCTCGGCGGCCCCTGAGCCAGGTACTAGACCCTGGCATCCCCGTCCTTCACCTTGACAGCCTCTGCGCCTGCCCCAGGCCTCGGATCCCCCCACACAGTGTCACCTCAGCGGACTCTGCACCTGCCCCAGGCCTCCACGCCACCCCGGCAGCCTCTGTGCCAACTTGGCAGCCTCAGCATCACCTCGGCAGCCTTTGCGCCTGCCCCAAGCCTTGGTCTCACCTCGGCAGCCTCTGCACCAGGCCTCGGCATAACCCTGACAGCCTCGGCACCACCTTCGGCAGCCCCTGCACCAGGAGCCTCTGTGCTACGCTTCAGAGCCTGGATACCCTCCGGCTCCACCACCCAAGACCCACGCCACTCTCCGGGTTGTCACTGAGTCAGGACACGCCCCGGCGCTGACACCTGAGATCTAGGAACACACGCTCCCCCCTGGGACCCACGCGCAATCCTCTGTGCCATGCCACAGAACCTGTGCACCCTTAGGCACCCGTACTAGATACCTGGAGCCTGCACCCCCCAAGGACACGTTTGAAATCCTCAGCACAGTGCATCAGAGCCTGGGCACCCTCCAGCAACATTGCCCGAGACCCGGAACACGTGTGCAACCCTAGGGGCCCGGGCGACCCCCAGCACCTGTGCCTCGGAAACAGGGCACCTTCCGGCACCATCACCCATGCCTCAGTACCCGCACCCAACACCGCTCCTCGAAGTGCTCCTCACATGACAACACCTGAGCTCCGGACCCTGCGTACCCCTCCACACACAATACCACGCCTCAGCCAACCGGACAAGAGGGATCCACAGCCTGCAGCATACTGACCCAACTGGGACTACAGGAGCCATCAAGAGGTCTCATACACAGAAAGGAAAATGATGCGGAGGCAACAGAAACACAAAATGGAAAACACTGAAAATGCAAGAATGAAGAACAGTGAGGAAACAAGAAACATCCACAATGCATCAACAAGTGAGATCACTGACTCTGACCTGGAGGAAATGCAAGACGGAGAATTCCTAATTTTGATCTTCAGAATGATGAAAGACCTCAAAGTAAGCATAGAGGAGATGAAGGAGTAAGTGGAGGCTCTAAGGAAGAATCAGAAAGAAACTCTGAACGAAATGAAGGAATCAATAAATGAATTAAAGACTGCAATAGAAACCAACACTAGTAGGCTCAACCACATGGAAAATAGGGTATCACTCCTGGAAGACAGCTCATTCAAAACTGAGAACACAGTCAATGATATACAAAAGATATTACAACAACACACCCTGGCCATTCAAGAAATACAAGACAATGCAAGGCATCCTAATCTAAGGATAAAAGGCTGTGAAGAAGGTTTAGAAGCACAGACCAAGGGTATAATGTGGGGAACCATTTCTTTTGCTTCAGGCTCATAGATGCAAACACAGCCTTGAGAGGTATAAGCTTTGCCAAACAGGACGATTAAGACTTGTTGTTAAGAGTGCTATACATTTCTATAGCTGAAGGCTATCTGAGGAGAGACTTGATTGTTCTTTGATCTAGGAGGTGCAGGTGACCTCACCACCCAGGGGACATGACTCCCAGGTGCAGGTGGAGGAGGAAGGTAGCCTGGCAAGATCTTCTGTGTTCTTGGCTATTCTCTCTTTGCTGTAACCTTCTTGTCAATGATTCTCTTAATCTTTAATAGATATGGCTCAGTGAGTGCAGTGTGCTTTTCCAAATTATCAACTGTGCCCTATGAGTAAAACAGACGAATCTTTCCCAGGAAGTCAAACTCATAACAATGTAACTTTGGCCAGGATGCTCCCACACTCTTGCTTAGCTTAGCCCAGAAGGACAGAGGGGCTCAAGGACAGTTGTGGATGAGTTACAACAGGAAGAACTTTTTGTGGAAACTTCATGGATATGATTTTGGAGATGGTTTAAAAGAGATTTAGAAATTTGGAATGAAGGGAATTATAAAAGTTTATAGTAAGAGAGCGATAAAAGGCACTATGTTAAACTTTGAACTCTTGCCCTGTAGCCATAACCCCAATTCTCATCATAGATAGTCTAATGCTAAAACCATGTCTAGCAGCAGCCCACGGCATTATGCCAAACGAGACGTATGCTCTGACGATTTGCACTGTTACATCTAGCAGCCACCCACAACAATGTACCAAACGACACGTATGCTCTGACGATTATCTGCTTTCATAGCTTTGCACTGTTATTTCTTAAAAATCATTAAGATTGTATAAACCACCGGTATGAACAACAATCAGCTGATGATGTATTTTGTTTCCTTAATCATTGTGTATAAAATCCTTGCTTGAAGCTTTACAAAATACACTCAGATGCAACTTTCTTGAGTTGTCTGTGTCTGTTTGTCACTCATCGCCGACTCCTTGCCCACCTTCCCGAGACCCCTGTCCTGTCAGTCTCAGTTCTCCGGCTGAGCTGGTCCATCGCAGGTGGCGCCCATACGTGGGAGCTCGAAGACCCTCGATGATCTTCAGACCTTGGTGGTCTCATCAGACTCGTCTCGGGAGTTAAGCTATCTCTTCTCTTTTCTTCAAAACATTTAATTTTCAGGCAAGGATAGGACATCATCAGAGCGCTGCAGGCTCACTGGTAAAGGCTCACCAGGTTAAGAAGGCGAGAAGGTAAAAAGAGATCATGGGGCATTCTCAATCAAAAAATAAAGAGCTCTTTCTATCTGTGATTGATCATATGCTTGAGTCCAGGGGGACTAAAGTCTCCAAAAAGAATCTCACTGCATTCTATGACTTTGTCTTAGATGTGAGCCCTTGGTTCCCGGAGGAAGGAAGCTTATCCCTGCGAGACTGGAAAAAATTAGGAAAAGAAATGAGGCGATTTTATGAGCAGCATGGACCAGGGGAAGTCCCTGTACAGTATTTCAGTCTTTGGGTACAAATTAGAGATCTTTTGTCAGACAAAACAGAAATGGAATTTATGATTGAGGAGGCTCCATCTGAGCAGGATAGGACTTAGAATCAGTGCCCTTAATGAGTGATAAAAAAAAGTAAACTTGGGTATAAAACTGGCAAACCGCACTCTTGTCATTCTCCTAACTCAGCGTGCAAACCGAAAGTATTTGTAGAAAATTCTAATGGGGATGATTGGGACCTGGACAAGGAGGCATTTAAACAAGATGAATATGATGATGAAAGGGATCATTTTCATGATCAAGATCCCTCAGTAAGAGCTTTTCCAATAGCCTCGGCTCCACCTCCTCCCTGTAACACAGGGCACCATAATATTAAGCCACTGCCTCCAGCAATAGGCTTTATGGGAGCCGTGCAAGAGGCAAGAAGAACAGGAGACTGTTCCTTGACCTTCCCGCTCACCTTTTTTGATGAAGAGGACCCTCAATGGGAGCCTCTCTCTTTAAAGACATTAAAAGAATTACAGACAGCAGTAAAATCAATGGGTCCCTCATCCCCATATACTCTGCAGATCGTAGACATGGTCGCGAGTATGTGGTTAACATCATTTGATTGGCATCAGACTGCTAAGTCAGTATTAAGCCCAGGGCAATACATATTGTGGAGGACTGAATACGAAGATAGGTCTAAAGATTATGTCCAAGTCTCGCTTTTAAGAAGAGGGCCCAAACCAACTATGTCCATGCTTCTTGGAAGAGGGGAATATTTGACACCCCAGAGTCAAATCAAAATACCTAAAGCAATCTTAGAGGAAATATCAAAAATTGCGGTTGCTGCATGGAGAAAGCTGCCCTCATCCGATGGTAAAACCACAGTGTTGGCAGGCATAAATTAGAAGAAGCAAGATGAGCCATATGAAGATTTTGTGGCAAGGTTAGAAGAGGTTCTGCAAAGGATGCTTCCTCCTTCCGAAGGAACTGAGTTGTTACTAAAACAATTGGCTTGGGAAAATGCAAATAAATTATGTAAAGAGCTCATACGACCAATCTGTAAGACAGGAACCATGCAGGATTACATTAAAGCCTGCATAGATGCCTCACCAGCAGTGGTCCAGGGAATGGCCTATGCTGCAGCCATGAAGGGGCAATCGTTTGGCTCCTACATTCAACAGCTCCATAGAGCTGGACCCCGGGCTGGAAAAGGGGTCTGTTTTTCATGTGGTCAGCAAGGACACATGAATAAAAATTGTCAGAATAAGAGAGGAAATAGTAACAATGCAAGAAGTAATGGTAAGGGCAAGGATCCTCCTGGTCTTTGTCCCAGATGTAAGAAAGGGAAGCATTGGAAAAATGAGTGTAAGTCAAAGTTTTATAAAGATGGTACTCCTCTTTCAGCTGAGGAGGAATCAAAAAATGAGCAGAGGGGCAAGCCCTCAGCCCCGTAGAAGAAAGAGGGTCCCTGGGACTATCCAGTTCCCTGAATCCTGAAGCATTAGAATTTTCTTCCATACATGATTTACCTAGAGCCACTCCTGATAGTGTTGGATTAGATTTGGCCTCGGATAAGGACTATATTTTGTCTAGAATAGATGGAATTCAGCTGATTAATACTAAAATTAAAGGACCATTGTCACCAGGAACCTTCGGTCTCATAATTGATAGAAGCTCAAATTACAATAAGAACTTTGAAGTGCTTCCAGGAGTAATTGATGCTGATTATGAGGGAGAAATAAAAATAATGGTTAGGCCTTTAAAAGAGACTATTCAAATTCATAAAAATCAAAGGGTGGCTCAAATATTGCTACTCAATTATTTAAAAACACCTAATCCTATGCTAAGGCAACAAAGAGGAACTGATGGATTTGGTTCCACTGAGATGGTTGCTTGGTCACAAGAAATTACTCAGCAGAGACCATTCAAAGAAATAAGAGTACAAGGAAAAATATTCAATGGCCTGCTGGATACAGGAGCTGATAGATCTTGTATAGCCAGTAAAGACTGGCCTACTTCTTGGCCAGTAATGAGAACTAGTTCCACTTTGGTGGGACTGGGACTTGCTAACAATGTTATACAAAGCTCTGCTCTACTTAATTGGGAATGTGAGGACAAAAAGGGAGTCTTTCAGCCTTACGTTATTGCCTCCCTTCCTTTCTCCTTATGGGGGAGAGATGTTATGGAGGCGATGGATTTACATCTAGTCACTTCTGATTCATTTAGCATACAAAATTTTTCATAGGGGCCGCTGATGAACATTATGCTGATGCGATTGCATGGAAATCAGATGAGCCTGTTTGGATTAGTCAGTGGCCCCTAACTGAAGAAAAAATACAGGCTGTAGAACAACTAGTAAAAGAGCAATTAGAAAAAGGCCATTTGGAGGAATCTAATAGTCCTTGGAATACTCCAGTTTTTGTTATCAAGAAAAAATCAGGCAAATGGAGACTTCTTCAAGATTTGAGAGCAATCAATAGTACTATGTATGATATGGGGGCGTTGCAACCAGGAATGCCTTCCCCAGTTGCAGTACCTAAAGGATACTATATAATAGTGATAGACTTACAGGATTGTTTCTTTACCATAAAGTTAAATACACAGGATTCTCAGAGATTTGCTTCTAGTGTACCCTCCTGTAATTTCAAGAGGCCTTGGCAAAGATATCAATGGAAAGTATTACCACAAGGAATGAAGAATTCCCCTACCTTATGCCAGAAATTTGTGGATAAAGCAATTTTAAAGACTAGGGAGAAATTTCCAGATGCTTATATTATTCATTATATGGATGATATTTTAGTAGCACATAAAAAGAGATGTATTGCAGAACAGACATTGCAGCATTTAATACAGCAGCTTACAGCTTATGGGTTACAAATAGCACCAGAAAAAATTCAACATAATCGACCCATTAATTACTTAGGGAAAGTTATTTATGATGACTATATCATGTCTCAAAAAATGCATATTAGGTTGGATAAAATAAAAACGCTTAATGATTTACAGAAATTGTTAGGAAGTATTAATTGGGTCAGACCTTATCTCAAAATTACTACTGGAGATTTGCATGTTCTTTATGAGGCTCTTAATGGGGATCCTGACCCAAAATCTCCTAGAAAACTTACCCTCAAAATGTTGAAAGCCATTGCCCTAGTAGAAAAGAAGTTGCAGGAGGCTAGAGTAAAACAATTAAATAATGAAAAGGAATGGGAATTTTTAATTTTACCTACACCATACACTCCTACTGGATGTTTGTGGCAAGAAGGAGTTTTAGAATGGATTCATCTACCCCACACTCAGACTAGAATGGTAGCATCATATGTATATTTATGCAGTCAGTTAATCATTAAAGCAAGGAATCGATCTAGAGAATTATTTGGGAAAGAAATGCATATCATCGTCATTCCTTATAATAAACAACAATTTTCTATCTTACAACAGACTGACAATGATTGGGGTATGGCATTGATTAATTATGCTGGGGAAATTAGGTTCCATCTACCCAAGCACCCTTTACTTAAATTTGCAAAAGAGGTGCAATTTATTTTTCCATCAAAGGTATCATCGGAACCATTAGAAGGTGCACTAACTATTTTTACAGATGGGTCTTCAAATGGAAAATCTGTGGCTTACACTCCAGGTCACCCACCAATTATTAAGCAGGTGCCAAAAATTTCTGCTCAACAAGCAGAAATAAATGCCATTATTTTAGCACTTACCCGTTGGCCTCAAAAGTTGAACCTTTATACAGACTCTAAGTATATAGTTTCTATGTTTCCTGCAATAGAAACAGCCTTATTATCAGGACACTCAAAAATTCTTGCATTATTAGAAGAACTCCAAAGGGCCATATGGAATAGAAAAGGAAAGATATTTATATCCCATATTTCAGGACATTCAAATTTGCCTGGACCTTTAGCTCATGGCAATCAAATGGCAGATTTATTCACCAGGGAAACTATGATAAGCAATGTAATAGAGCAGGCACAGAAGAGTCATGAGCTGCATCATCAGAATGCATTAGCTTTAAAAAGAATGTTCCATATTACGCGAGAACAAGCACGACAAATTGTCAAAGAATGTGAACATTGTCCAGATATACATCATGTCCAGAAGATGGGGGTCAATCCGAGGGGCCTTAAGGCTCAAGTTTAATGGCAAATGGACATAACTCATATTTCAGAGTTTGGAAAATTGGCTTATGTACATGTCACTGTAGATACTCTCATGCAGTGCATGCTACTGCCAGAACTGGGGAAGCAGTTAAAGATGTAGTGCAGCATCTAATTTCTGCCTTTTCCGCTCTTGGTGTTCCAAAAAAGATTAAAACTGATAATGCACCTGCTTATACTTCTATTGCTTTTAAAAAATTCTGTAATGTGTGGAACATTGAACATATTACAGGAATACCCTATAATCCACGAGGTCAGGCTATTATAGAAAGAACTCATCAAAGTTTAAAAATTCAAATACAGAGGCAAAGGAAAAATCATTATTTTTCTCCACATTAGGCTTTAAATCATGCTTTATTTACCTTAAATCATTTAAATACTAATGACCAGAATTTAACTCCTATGCAAAGGCATTGGGATGAAATGCCCTTACAGAAATATCCAAGGGTATATTGGAAGGATCTTTTAACAGGATCCTGGAAAGGGCCCGATATGTTAATAACCTCGGGGAGAGGATATGCATGTGTGTTTCTACAGGATGCCGAATCACCAATTTGGATACCAGACAGACTCATCAGACCCTTCCATCAAGAAAAGAAGGCAAAAAAGATGACAACGAAGGAGAATGAAGATGGTGGCGACATTTAAGGCAGATTGGAAACAGCTGGCTAAAGCATGTTTGTCAGGTGGAGATTTTTTACTTTGGAAATCAGAATTTGTGGAACAGTGTCAGGCTACAGAGAACATCAATCGGGCTCAAGGGATTCCCATTGACTTTGATATGCTTGCAGGAGAAGGTCAGTTTAGGGAGACTGCTCAACAGCTAAATTTAAATGTTGCAGCCTATACTGAAACAAGTGCTGCAGCCAGGAGAGCTTGGAATAAACTTCCCTATGGAAGACAAACTGAGGATTTGTATAAAATTAGACAGGGACCAGATGAGCCTTATCAAGATTTTGTGGATAGATTATTGCAAACGGTGAGTCGACTGTTTGGGGACGGAGAAGCAGGACAGCTTATGGTAAAACAATTGGCCTTTGAAAATGCTAATGCCGTGTGTCAAGCAGCTTTAAGGCCTTTTAGAAAGAAAGGATATCTATCTGAGTACATTAGACAGTGCGCTGATATTGGGCCATCTTATACTCAAGGCGTAGCCATGGCGGCGGCTTTGCAGGGGAAAACTGTTAAGAAAGTGCTCTTTCAGCAAGCCCGAAGATCAAGAGGTCGGGTTACAGGCCCCCCAGGAAGCTGTTTTGGCTGCGGACAAATAGGACACCAGCTAAAACAATGCCCAAATAAACAGCGTGGGAATCAGATTGTTAGGGAGCCTGGTTTATATCCAAAGTACAAGAGAGGAAAACATTGGGCTAATGAATGTAGATCTAAGAAAGATGTTATGGGAAATTCCATCCTGCCAGGAAACGGGGGGAGGGGGCCAGCCCCAGGCCCCACAACAAAGTTATGGGGCTTCTCAGACGTTTGTTCCTCAACCCCTTTTTATTTTAAAATTTTAAAATGTGGATGTGCAAGGCCGCTCTGCTGTGGATAGATTTTGGCATCCACAAACTCAGGATACTTATGCTCAAGTGTGATGGAAGGATCCATGTACAGGACAATGGCATGGCCCCGACCCGGTATTAATATGGGGAAGAGGGCATGTTTGTGTTTTCCCACAGAATGAAGAAAATGCCAGATGGCTACCAGAGAGGCTGGTGCGATTTACCGCCATGGAAACTGAGATGATTCCCAAGGCTACTGTTAATGAGGAAATTTCTGAATCTGTTCCTGAGAATTGAGGCAGAAGTTTCTCGGACATATGCCCCTGACCCACCATTGCTCCATCCAGCTGTAAATGTGACGGGAAGTGACAAGTATATTTTGGACTGGTCTAATTTAAAGGACACTAGTGCCACACTGTCATATTCAGTGGACTTTGGCAAATTGCAACTGGACTTTAACAAACTTATTTGTGAAAGCTGGATGCAGCTTTGGGAAAAGTTGCTGAATCGGGAAACAAGTTAAAAGGAGATGTTTTTGCCTGTGTTAATTTACCTTTGGTATTGTTAATAGTAGATATTGACTATACAAACGTGTTTAATGTTAGCTATAAAAATTGTACCTTTACTAATTGTATATCTTTGATGCCTAATGACGCTAGAGTAATGATTCTTCAACAACTTTCTATTGTTATGATCCATGTTAAAAATACTAGACTGCTTAAGTTTGATGCAACAAGAACAGTGGCAGACATTCTAAATAAGTTAAGGGCTACTTTATCCTCCTGGTCATCATTTACCTCTCTACTGGGAGGTGTCCTGGGTCTTGGAATTCTCACTCCTCTGGAATTATGTCTGTTTCCTGTTTTGGTGAAATGCTTTCTCAGCACTAAACGGAAAGTTAAGGCTGAAATGCACAGGATAAAGCTTTGTGCAGCCCCCTGAGCAGTGGCTGGTAGTCAATGACGGGTAAAATTTTCTCAAGATAAGTCAACCTAAGACAGGACATGGATAAAATTGTGTCTATGCTCCAATGACGGGTAAGGCTTATTCTTTGGAGAAAAGAACCTAAGACAGGCACAGTCATCTGCGCCTCAACTGGACAGTTGTGGCCTTATTTTTAAAATAAATAAAAAAGGGGGAAATGTGGGGAGCCATTTCTTTTGCTTAAGGCTCATAGATGCAAACACAGCCTTGAGAGGTATAAGCTTTGCCAAACAGGACGATTAAGACTTGTTGTTAAGAGTGCTATACATTTCTATAGCTGAAGGCTATCTGAGGAGAGACTTGATTGTTCTTCGATCCAGGAGGTGCAGGTGACCTCACCCACCCAGGGGACATGACTCCCAGGTGCAGGTGGAGGAGGAAGGTGGCCTGGCAAGATCTTCTGTGTTCTTGGCTATTCTCTCTTTGCTGTAACCTTCTTGTCAATGATTCTCTTAATCTTTAATAGATATGGCTCAGTGAGTACAGTGTTCTTTTCCAAATTATCAACTGTGCCCTATGAGTAAAACAGACGAATCTTTCCCAGGAAGTCAAACTCATAACAATGTAACTTTGGCCAGGATGCTCCCACACTCTTGCTTAGATTAGCCCAGAAGGACAGAGGGGCTCAAGGACAGTTGTGGATGAGTTACAACAGGAAGAACTTTTTGTGGAAACTTCATGGATATGATTTTGGAGATGGTTTAAAAGAGATTTAGAAATTTGGAACGAAGGGAATTATAAAAGTTTGTAGTAAGAGAGCGATAAAAGGCACTATGTTAAACTTTGAACTCTTGCCCTGTAGCCATAACCCCAATTCTCATCACAGATAGTCTAATGCCAAAACCGCATCTAGCAGCAGCCCACGGCATTATGCCAAAGGAGATGTATGTTCTGACGATTTGCACTGTTATGTCTAGCAGCCGCCCACAACAACATACCAAACGACACGTATGCTCTGACGATTATCTGCTCTCATAGCTTTGCACTGTTATTTCTTAAAAATCATTAAGATTGTATAAACCACAGGCATGAACAACAATCAGCTGATGATGTATTTTGTTTCCTTAATCATTGTGTATAAAATCCTTGCCTGAAGCTTTACAAAATACACTCAGATGCAACTTCCTTGAGTTGTCTGTGTCTGTTTGTCACTCATCGCCGACTCCTTGCCCACCTTCCCGAGACCCCTGTCCCGTCAGTCTCAGTTCTCCGGCTGAGCTGGTCTGTCGCAGTATAAGAAACCTCTTCAAAGAAATAATTTCAGAGAATTTTCTGAACATAGAGAAAGATTTGGACATGCACATACAGGAGACATATAGAACTCCGTTAAGACAGGACCAAAGAAGGACCTCCCCTCGCCACGTAATAATTAAAATGACTAACATAGAGGCCAAAGAAAGAATCCTAAAAGCAGTAAGAACAAAAGAACGGGTGACATACACGGGCAAAACAATAAAAATCACCCCAGACTTCTCAACTCAAGTCAGGAATGCCAGGAGGGATTGGTACAAAGTACTCCAGACCCTGGAAGAAAACAACTTCCAACCAAGACTGAAATATCCAGCAAAGCTATCATTTGAAATTGATGGAGAAATGAACATGTTCCATGATAAACAAACATTTAAAGAATTCTTGAGGACCAAGCCAACACTAGAGAAAATCCTGAAAGAAATAAACCACAAAGAAGGAAAAACAAGCAATCTTCAGAACTACAAGAGAGGTGAACTCCACCAGGTAGGCAACTAAACAAGGAGATTTGTCACCACAGCAAATAGAAAATAAAACTCAAAAATGACAGGAAACAAAAATCATATCTCTATAATAACATTGAATGTCAGAGGACTCAACTCCTCAATTAAAAGGCACAGACTGGCAATGTGGATCAAAAAGCATAACCCAACTATATGCTGTCTACAAGAAACTCACCTTCTAGCCAAAGATACTCATACGCTAAAGGTAAAAGGATGGAAAAAGATATACCATTCAAACGGAGATCAAAAACAAGCAGGGGTAGCAATGCTAATATCAGACAAAACAGACTTTAAGCTAAAACACATCAGAAGAGACAAAGAGGGTCACTTCTTATTAATAAAAGGAACAATCCAACAAGAAGATATAAAAATAGTAAACATTTACGCCCCAAATGTGGGTGCACCCACATTCATAATACAAAGTCTTCGGGTTATCAGGTCCCAAATAGACCCAAACACAATAATATTGGGAGACTTCAACACACCAGTCATGCCACTAGATCGATCCTCTGGAAAAAGATGAATAAAGATTGCTCAGACCTAAAGAAAACTATAGACCAAATGGATCTAATAGACACATAGATTATTTCAACCAACAACACCTGAATACACATTTTTCTCAGCTGCTCAAGGAACATTCTCCAAAATAGACCACATACTGGGTCACAAAGCAAGCACCAGCAAATTCAAAAGATGTGACATATTTTCCTGCATCTTCTCAGATCACAATGGATTGAAACTGGAAATTAACAACAGGAAGACAAAAAGTAATCACATAAGTACATGGAGACTGAACGATACACTCCTGAACGAGGACTGGATCAGGAAAGAAATAAGGGGAGAAATAAAAAATTCCTGGAATTAAATGAAAATAGAGACACGACATATCAAAATCTGTGGGGCATCTTGAAAGTGGTGTTAAGAGGAAAATTTATAGCACTGAGTGCCCACATAAGAAAAACAGAAAACATCCAAATAAATAACCTAATGACACATCTCAAGAATCTTGAAAAACAGGAACAGTTGCAGCCCAAAGCCAGTAGAAGGCAGGAGATAACTATAATCAGAGCAGAAATTAATGAAATAGAAAATAAAAAAGCAATACAAAGAATCAACAAAACAAGAAGCTGGTTCTTCGAGAAGATTGACAAACCACTAGCTAATCTAACCAAAAGAAGGAGAGAATCAACGCAAATTACCAAAATCAGAAATGAAAAAGGGGATATCACCACAGATAGTGGAGAAATCCAGAGGATCATAAGAAGCTACTTTGAAAACTTATATTCCAATAAAATGGAAAACATGGAAGAGGGTGAAAGATTTCTAGACACATACAACCTACCCAAATTGAACCAAGAGGATACAGAAAAACTGAATCAACCAATAGCAAGCACAGAGATAGAAAAAGCAATAAAAAGTCTTCCCTCAAAGAAAAGCCCAGGTCCAGTTGGTTTTCCAGCCGAATTTTACAAAACCTTCACAGATGAACTAAAACCAATACTTCACAAACTATTCCGTGAAATTGAAAGAGATGGAATTCTTCCAAACTCTTTTTACGAGGCCAAGATCACATTAATACCAAAGACAAATAATGATACCTCAAGGAAAGAAAATTACAGACCAATATCATTAATGAACATAGACGCAAAAATTCTAAATAAAATACTAGCCACGCGTATTCAAAACCATATTGAGAAAATCATACACCATGACCAAGTTGGTTTAATCCCTGGAAAGCAAGGCTGGTTCAACATACGCAAAACAATACATGTTATCCACCACATAAACCGAACTAAAAACAAAAATCACATGATCATTTCAATAGATGCGGAAAAAGCATTTGACAAAATTCAACACCCATTCATGCTAAGAACTCTACAGAAAATCAGAATAGAAGGAACATACCTCAACATCATCAAGTCTATTTATAAGAAACCCAAAGTCAACATCATATTGAACGTGGAAAAATTGCCAGAATTGCCCTTAAAATCAGGAACAAGACAACGATGCCCACTATCACCACTCCTTTTCAACATAGTCCTTGAAACCCTTGCCAGAGCAATAAGACAGGAGAAGGATATCAAAGGAATTCAAATAGGAAAAGAAGAACTAAAATTATCTTTATTTGCAGATGATATGATTCTATATCTAGAAGACCCAAAGAACTCAACCAAAAGTCTATTAAAGCTAATTAACAAATTCAGCAAAGTAGCAGGATACAAGATCAACCTAAATAAGTCAGTAGCTTTCATATATGCCAACCATGAATCCACTGAGAAAGAAATCCAGAAAACAATCCCATTCACAATAACTTCAAAACCAATCAAACACCTAGGAATAAACTTAACCAAAGAGGTAAAAGACCTCTACAATGAAAACTATAGAACACTGAAGAAAGAAATTGAAGAAGATATTAGAAGATGGAAAGATCTTCCCTGCTCTTGGATAGGCAGAATAAATATTATCAAAATGGCCATCCTGCCAAAAATGATCAACAGATTCAATGCAATCCCTATCAAAATACCAACATCATTTTTCTCAGAGCTAGAAAAATCAGTCATTAATTTCATATGGAGAAACAAAAGACCCAGAATAGCCAAAACAATTCTCAGCAATAAGAACCATGCAGGAGGCATCACAATTCCTAACTTCAAATTATACTACAGAGCTATAGAAATAAAATCAGCATGGTACTGGCACAAAAACAGACACATAGACCAGTGGAATAGAATAGAAGATACAGAAACAAGTCCACAAACTTATAGCCAATTGATTTTTGACAAAGGTGCCAAACACATTCGTTGGAGAAAGGACAGTCTTTTCAACAAATGGTGCTGGGAAAACTGGTTATCTACCTGTAGAAAAATGGAGCTGAATCCTTACCTCTCACCCTGCACAAGAGTCAACTCGAGATGGATCAAAGACCTGGAAGTTAGATCAGAGACTGTGAAGTTATTAGAAGAAGCCATAGGTCCAACTCCCCATCATATAGGCACAGGTAGAAACTTCCTCAACAAGACCTCCAAAGCACAGAATATTAAAACAAGAATTAATAAGTGGGATAGCATTAAACTACAAAGCTTCTGCTCATCAAAGGGAAACATCAAGAGCTTAAAGAGAAAGCCTACGGAATGGGAAAAGATCTTTGCAAGCTATCCCTCTGACAGAGGTCTAATATCTAGGATATACAAAGAACTTAAAAGACTTTACACTAAGAAAACAAACAATCCGATCAAGAAGTGGGCAACTGAAATGAATAGAAACTTCACGAAAGAAG
The DNA here is from genome assembly GCA_004027185.1 of Glis glis. Taxonomy (NCBI): domain Eukaryota; kingdom Metazoa; phylum Chordata; class Mammalia; order Rodentia; family Gliridae; genus Glis; species Glis glis. Next base: position 30,264 of record PVJS01022375.1, read on the forward strand.
AGATACAAATGGCCAATAGAAAAATGAAAAAATGTTCAATATCATTAGCAATCAGGGAGATGCAAATCAAAACTACTCTAAGATTTCATCTGATCCCAATTAGAATGGCAAGCATTAGGAAGTCAAACAACAACAAATGTTGGCAAGGATGTGGGGAAATTGGGACTCTTCTACACTGTTGGTGGGATTGCAAACTAGTTCAACTACTGTGGAGATCAGTGTGGCAATTCCTGAGAAAACTGGGAATGGATCCACCATGTGATCTGGCTATTCCACTACTGGGTATCATACCAAAGGGATTGAAACTAGAAAACAACAGTAATATA